>JAODAL010005383.1:0-144238 GCA_025379985.1 Phyllomedusa bahiana | reverse complement strand
TTCCATTTCTATCCCCTTTGATTTGCCCCTTCAATTAATCACTTTTTTTAATATATTTATCTATTAAAAGTTAAGTTTTAATATTTTGTTTCAGGGTTTATAACTTTTTGGCTGTGATAACATTTGATACTGTGCCACATAAAAGGTTGGTAAGTAAAACGAGAATGTTTGGACTGGGGGAAAATGTTTGCAAGTGGGTAAGTAACTGGCTCAGTGATAGAAAACAAATGGTGGTGATTGATGGTACTTTACCAGACGGGAGATCCTGTTACTAGCGGGGTACCACAGGGTTCAGTATTGGGTCCTATTCTCTTTGACATATTCATTAATGACCTTACAGAAGGATTTCACAGTAGAATATTGATCTTTGCAGATGATACTAAGATCTGTGAAGTAATCCACACAATAGAGGATAATGTGTTATTACAAAGGGATCTGGATAAGTTGGAGCTTGAGGAGAGAAATGGCAGATGAGGTTTAACACAGATAAATGCAAGGTTATGCACATTCCATCATTACATGTTAAATGGAAAAACGCTGGGAAAAAGTGACTGGAGAAGAACTTGGGAATCTTGGTGGACAGTAAACTTAATTGTGTCAGACAGCAGCAGCCAAGACAAATAGGTTTATGAGGTGCATTTAAAGGGGCATAGAGGCACATGATGAGAACATTATTCTCCCATTATACAAGTCACTGATCAGAACACACATGGAATATTGTGGACATTTTTTTGGGCACCATGCACAGGAAAGACATTATTAAGCTTGACAGGGTTCAAAGGTGGGAAACATAAAAAATAAAAGGACTGGGTGGATTGCAATACCCAGAAAGATTAGCAAGATTAGGGTGATTTAGTTTCGAGAGAAGATGTTTTCAGGGGGACATAATAAATATGTATAACTATATTAAAGGTCAATATAGAGATATCTCACAAGATCTATTTATATCCAGGACTTTATCTACAACAAAGGGGCATCCTCTATGTCTTGAGGAAAGAAAGTTTCTACATAAACATAGAAAGGGATTCTTTACTGTTAGAGCAGTGACACTGTGGAACTCTCTGCCAGAGGAACTTGTCATGGTGAATTCACTTACAGAGTTCATAAAGGGTCTGGATGCATTTCTAGAGTGCAACAGTATAACAAGTTATAGCAACTGGGATTCTGGAGAAGGGTCGCTGAAGCTGCCTGTGACTCTGTGAAACAGCACAGTAAGAAAACCCCTTTAAGGCAAATTTTTGTCAATTTTTACCAAAATTCTGTTTTGGCCAACCTGAATGAAATTACTTGGATTATGGTCGAATTTAACACTGACTTGAATTTTTTGTGCAACACTGTTGGATTAAATTAGATGCCACATAGCATTAATTATCACCGTACACTATAATGTGCGGAAGTTGAGAAACGTATTTAAAATGATGACTTATCCTAGACTTGGAGGGACTTGGTTAAACTTTCTTTGTCTAGTCAGTCTCTGGTGAACAAAAAGTGAAGAAAGATTGATATGAAACATCTGAAACTGAAGGCAGACCTTTAACCTTTATGGACATGGCTACTTTTGGCCTTGAGGATGCAGCATATTTCTCTGTTTCTGTCTCAACACAGTCTGAGTCTTCTAGCTCGCTTGCTTTTTTAGCATCTCATTAATTTTCATCTTCTATGTCTTGCTGGAGCCCCAGTTATTCTTACACTTTTGTTTTTTTTTTTACCTTGCCTCTTTCCTTGTTTCCTAGCTATAAATGCTGATTGTTTTGGCACCCAGTATGCTAATTAGCATCAAAGGTGTCAAATGGGAGGTCACCATTCCCCACTGTCAACGGGAAGTCATCCTAATCCTTAAAATAAACAACATTTGACAGTCCAGGTGCTCATTAGTATATCAGGAGCTAAATCTGTAAGTAATATAGTAAGGACATGGAGAAAGGACTAGAGAAAAAGTGCCATAATAACTGGACAGGAAAGATACTGACTGGAGTTTTTTTGAAGATGCCCCAGGTCCTGTTTAAACAATTTTTTTTTTTTTTTTTTTTTTATAGATTTTGGGACTGTCGCTGGGCCATAGCTTTTATGGGTCATGCCCATCTTCCAACGGGCACTTACGTTTTTTATTTTAGAGTTCTCGGATATTTAATATTAGGGAAAAAGTAAGAGATGCCCTCTTCTTCTCCTAAAAAACCGAGATCAAAGATGTTTCGGTTTGTAGGACCTTGTTCCAAGCATTTGCCCTGGAGAACAGCAAACAGCTTTTACTACAAATCACAGTAAAAACTGGTGCCAGTAAGGGGGCGCTGTTATCCACTGTATGAAATCAACTGCTTGTCAAGTAGAGCAACATTCCTTAACATAGCTTCTTATTAGGACCAATTCAGTTTCATAGCAATTCATTACATTTAAGGTGTTCTTGGCTTTAAATATTTTCTAGCTCCTTACCTGTTAGGGTTGAGAATAAAGAAGGTGAGCTCCAAAGCCACAAAACTACAGCCTTCAGTTGTCAGGACATAATGGGAGTTGTAGTTTTTTAGAAGCTAGAGGCCCATCTGTTGGGGAACACTGATTTAACAAAAAAACTGCAAAAGTGCAAACACAAGGGTCATTATGTATGAAATCTGTGTAGCAGTAAGACTGTTTTTGTTGCCCATGGCAGCCAATCAGCACTAAGCTTTTATAGTATCTCAAATAAGTCAGTACATTCCTCACATTTTTGTATTTATCGTATTATATGTTTTCATGGGACAACATTGAAGATATGGCCCTTCGATACATTATAAAGTAGTCAGTGTACAGCTTGTATAACAGAGTAAATTTGGTGTGCCCTCAAAAGAACTCAACACACAGGCATCAATGTCTAAACCGCTGGAAATAAAAGTGAGTGCACCCCTAAAGAAAAATGGATAAATTGGGCCCAATGTGCCATTTTTTCCCAATGTCATGTGTGTGTTATAAGGTCTCAGGTGTGTATAGGGGCAGGG
Organism: Phyllomedusa bahiana; assembly: GCA_025379985.1. Classification (NCBI taxonomy): domain Eukaryota; kingdom Metazoa; phylum Chordata; class Amphibia; order Anura; family Hylidae; genus Phyllomedusa; species Phyllomedusa bahiana. The sequence continues at coordinate 141,269 of JAODAL010005383.1, read as the reverse complement.
GTTTATAAATTTGGGGTTTTTGCCCACACTCTCTCATATGGTCACTGGAAATTCATTTTGGAGCTCAGGGAAAGAACTGTCTAAAGGGTCTGAAAAAATTAATTGTTTCTCAATGAGAATGGGGGCAGGCTATAAAAGATTTTCAACACCTGAAACTGGCGCACACAGTGCGATAATTGCTGCAGAGATAAAAGGGGTGGGGGGGTCTGCCTGTCAGTGCTCAGGCCATATGCCACACACTGCATCAAAATGGTCTGCATGGCTGTCATCCCAAAGGAAACCCCCTTTTTAAAAATGAGCAAAAAAAAGACCCCAAACAGTTTTTGAAGACAATAGGCTAAGGCAAAATTTTCTGCATCTTGTCCCTTTCTCTGATGAGAACAAGATAAACTTATTTGGTTCAGATGGTGTCAAGCGTGTGTGGGGACAACCAGGTGAGGAGTACAAAGACAAGTGTGTCTTGCCTACAGTCAAGCAAGGTGGTGGGAGTGTCATGATTTGGGGCTGAATAAGTGCTGTCGGCTGTGGAGAGTTACAGTTCATTGAGTGAACCATGAATGCCAACAAGTACTGTGACATACTGAGGCAGAGCAAGATCCCAACCCTTCTGGGCCGCAGGGCAGTATTACAACGCGCTAACGACCTCCAACACACCTCCAAGACAACCACTGCCTTGCTAAAGAAAATGAGGGTAAAGGTGCTGGACTGGCCAAGCATATCTCCAGACCTCAACCCTATTGAGCAACTGTGGGGAATCCCCAAACAAAGGGGGGGGAGCGCAAGGTCTCTAACATCCACCAGCTTCATGATGTCGCCATTGAGGAGTGGAAGAGGATTCCAGTGGCTTCAACCTGTGAAGCTATAGTGACCTCCATGCCCAAGAGAGTGAAGGCAGTGCCGGAAAATAATGGCCACATAAAATATTGACACTTTGGGCACAATTTGTCCATTTTAACTTAGGGATATACTCACTTTTGTTGCCAGCAGTTTAGATATTGATGACTGTGTTGAGTTATTTTGAGGGCTCACAAATTTACACTGTAATACAAGCTGTACACTGACTGCTTTACATTGTATCAAAGTGTCACATCTTCAGTGTTGTCCCATGAAAACATATAACACAATATTAACAAAAATGTGAGCAGTGTACTCACTTTTGTGAGATGCTGTATTTTCCAGAGCACTATATGAAATGGAAGCGAAGCTCTGATTGCTTGCTACAGGCCAGGCCAAAGAAAGTCTTACTGCTAGACAGATTTCATACACAGGGGGCCTCATGTATGAAAACTGTCTAGGTCTAAAACTCACTTTGTTGCCCATAGCAACCAATCAGAGCGCACCTCTCATTTCATATAGTGCTCTGAAAACATGAGAGGGGAAGTCTGATTGGTTGCTATGAGCTCTGGTTGCTATGGGCTCTGATTGGTTGCTATGGGCTCTGATTGGTTGCTATGGGCAACAAAGTGAGTTTTAGACCTAGACAGTTTTCATACATGTGGCCCAAGGTTTTCCTGCAGTAAAGCTGCTGTACAGGGATCTCCATTCTAGCTAATAGAGTGGGGTTCTAGTCTGTGTGTTGGAGGGGGACCCATGGCTTTTACATCAAAATATTATAAGATAGCTAAAGTAGACTATGCATTTGGTATAAGACAGCGAGCAACAGAAATGGAAATGAATGTCAGTGATCCATCATCTAAAATGAAGATGCACTACAACTCCACACTAATCAGACACATCAAATCAGTTCCATAGATGGGGACAATTACACAAAGTTGGTTGTGTATTTATAAATATAGATAGATACATGATATGTAGAGAGATAAATAAATAATAAATAAATAAATAAATAGAATACTGATAAATTAGATAGATAGACAGACAGACAGACATACAGATAGATAGATAGATAGATAGATAGATAGAGAGATAGATAGATAGATAGATAGATAGATAGATAGATGTCAGCAGGTTATATAAGAAAATGTGTAATATATAATGTACATTACTAATATCATTCTTTTATGCAGAGTAGCAGATTTACATTTGTCATCATCATAATAATCTTTATTTGTATAACATCAGCATAGTTCACAGTGGGATCCTATACAGTTTAAGCATCATCAGACAATACAGATTAAAAGTGTAACAATTCAAACAAGTGGCATGAGGGCCCTGCTCACAAGAACTAGCAATCTATGAGTGAATAGAGGAGACACAAGAGGTAAAAGTGCTTGTTTTGTACAATGATCCGATCATTTTTTATACTAAATGTAGTATAACACATAAAGCTACATGAGCCGGTCACCAGCCATCTGTGTATGTACACAGAGTGTGAGGCGTATGAGGAATGAGGTACTGAGAAATAATGGTGATGAAAGGAAAAGAGTCAGTTTATGAAATGTGGTAGGAAAGCCTAAAAGTTTTTTAAGGAATGCTGAAAATTGTGAATGTTGGGAATAATTCTGATTGTTTGGGAAAGCGCATTCTAGAGAAAGGGTGCAGTGCAAGAGAAGTCTTTGAGATGGGGGTGAGAGGTTTGGATTATAACAAAGGGTTAATTTAAGATTAAATTAATTAGATTTTACTGCGAACATTAGTCATGTGGTTAGGGCTTCACTTCTTCTGGGCAAACATTAAGGGAGACATGTATGATCGGGTTTTTCAACCTTTTCTGGCATGCGCCAAAGTGAGCCGGCTATGATGTCTAATGCGCCTAATGAATGTGTTAGGTGCAATGTTCGTAAGACTCACCACTTTCTAATGCGCCTAACATTAGAGGGCGTTTTGGGGACATTATGGGGGCGTTATGAAGGTGTGTCACACCACATTTGTATTATTAGATGCATATATGAATGTGGTTCGGCAAAACTAGGCGCATTACTGCTCGGATAGGCAGACCTATCTCAATGTGGTCTGCCTGAGCCTGAGGAGTCGAAGTGGAGATAGATTTGCTGTAAGGGGCAAAAATGTCCAATATTTCTCAACTTATATCAGAACAATAATAAAAATTTATTTATGATAATTATCAACCTATATAAAATTAAATTATCTACATTTAATATAAATTGTAACATATAAAATTAATATAAAAATATGTAATATCAAAAATATAGAAATATTTCCTATAAAATGTATTAAAAATTAATAGAAAACTAAAACTAATTTTACATTAAATAACCCACTGATGTTGTTGCTCAGATTTTTACATTTTAAATTTTTACTACATTAAATTTGAAATTTATTTTTGCTGCTCTCACACTTTATTCAGCATACAGCATGAGGCAGCACAGGTATTGCTGGGACCTGTGGTCCACCAAGCAAGATCACTACCATAGTTTCTATTCACTGACATTCTATTCTAATGCCTTTTTTTTTCTTTCCAGCCTATCTATAGCCTTTATACATGTTAGGAGCATTACTAAGTTCCATAATGCGCCAAACACACAGACGAGGCGCGATGAACTTTAGACACAAAAAACACTTTCATACATTCAGGTGAATTATACATTGAAAAATAGTTGAGAAAATGAACTTCAGTGCACCTAGTCCCATACAGGTCTCCCTCAGTAGCATGCAGCTGCATGGGGCTGTACTAAGACTAACTTGCATTAGATTCTAATACACATTTGTTATTGTATATATATAAAAATTGCAATAAAGTTTAGCTATCTGCCAGGCCACAATAAAATTATTTATTTGTTACAAACAGTAAAATGCATAGAATCTAATGCAAGTTCTATATGCAAACATATCTATTCAAGAAGACATAATAAATAATCGAATGAATTAAATATATGATTATATGTATATATTAAACTACACATACATATATATATATATATATATATATTATAAAATTATATATTATATATATATATATATAAAAAGTATCTATCTACATAATAAAAAGTTAATACAATTTAATATATACATATAATCATATATCTAATTCATTCTATTATTCATTATTATTTCTTCTTGAATCAGGAGTTTTGATAGTATTTTAACTTACTGTATTTAAAAATGATTTAATATTGTAAATTTCTTAGTATAAAAAAGATGAGGAGAAATAAAGCACTCATTTGTATATAAGAGTGAAGCAATCAGCAAATTTCTGCAAATATCTCAGTATATCTGAACGTTATTTTTCTATCATTTCCTCCTCCTACTTTTTATGTCAATGTTTTGAGTGACATGAAATGACAAAAAATAAAATTTTCCTACCAAACATATAAGAGTCACATAATTTGATATTGATTATTTTTATGAGGAAAATAAAGTTGGGCAAATGTATATAATTCTGCAAAAATCAAGAAAATTTTTACTGATATCCCCTTTGTGACAACTAAAAGTGATTGCAATGATCAAAATGATGAAATCATCACATAAGAATCAAAATATTTTACCAAATAAAAAAATCCTGAAAACAAATGAACATTTGTATGTGGTTTATCGTCTTAAGAAGACACAGGATAAGGTTTGTGAGAAGGGAAAGCTAAGAATATGAGGCAAAGCAACTTACTGATCAGTTCTGTAAAACATTGCATATGTCAGAACATCTGGAAAGAGGAACATTTTTGGAGAAAGCCCGAGGACTGGAAGAGATATGCTTTATTTGTGCAGATTAATGAGGCTAATTAGCAGCAAGCCTCCCAGCCTGCCCTTTACCAGTGTATCAAGCTGTGGTCCCCTCCATACCCTGACACTCTATACAGAGATCCCAAGGCTGTACCTGCTTCACATTATTTTTATAGGAGCCAATATAACATAGGAGGGCTTTAATCAGGAGAGGCCAGAGCTGATTACCACCCCTCTGAGGTGCAGCTTAGGTTACAGCGGCCTGACTGCTGCAACTGATACCAGTACTGAGAGATCTTGCACCAGTAAAGCGATTTATTTAAGGAACTGGTCATACCTGTTTTAGCTTGAAAGAAGTTACCCCCGGCCTCCCTCCCTCCCTCCTCCTGGTTATAGTTTGATGTGTGGCGTTTTGTTGAAGATTACTGGGGGCAGGAGCTGTTCCTCCAAGCATGACTCCAATGAGATGTGATAGTCTGAGAAAGAAGAAGTCCTTCTGTCCACAAGGGCCTGTATCTTCACAGTGCAATTTTATCCTGAGTGGGCAATTCACTTAACACAACCGGTTTTATCTGATTTCATGTCACGAGCAGCAGCTGGTAAAATAGATTCACTCATGCTTAGCCAAAGGTAAAGCTAGGCTTGGATATTAGAGAACTGCATGTATGGCAACTCCATAATGTCCTATCTGTAGGCAGGTGGTCAATCCATCAGCTCACACATGGAAGTCTAAAGGACACCCTGGGCTACATGTATAAAACTGTTTAGGTCTAAAACTCACTCTTTTGCCCTTAGTAACCTATGGGCAAAAAAGTGAGTTTTAGACCTAAACAGGTTCATACATGTGGCCCCCTGTCTTCACCTTTAACCCTTAGGAGGGGATTTAAACATATTAACAGTAGACTCCTAGGTTGCTAACTTCAACGCAGTCTCCCACAGAAACAACTGACATCTGGATACATGGTATAGTAGGAGGCAATACACATAGTCAATCAAGCAGAGGGTAAGGGGGTACAGTCATGCTGAAAAGGTCATGGCAGGCGGAAGGCAATGAAAATAGTCTGGTGGAAAGCCTAGCCAATACCACCAGAAACACAATTAAGGAAATGCCCTTGTTGTTCAATAAGGACTAGTAACGTACGGCTCAGGCATTGGTAATATTGGGAGTAGTGTTGCATGAATTTGTCTCTGTTCAGATCAACATCAGTTCAACTGAATGGAAAAACTTGGGGCATCACAAATCGAAAGTTTTATACTCTGACCCTAAATTGGGATTTGGGTTAAAGTTTATAAATGAGTTAATTGGGTTAAATTACCAGTTCGGTAGCTCTTCCTATCTACCAGCGAGGTTGCTCTGATGTCACTTCCAGTCCAATGTCATGTGGGTAACTCTAATGTGGCATTAGTCCAAAACGAGATCTCAGATAGAAGTGGAGTTGGAGTGGCAGTGTCGCAGGACTGGAAATGCCAGTGAACCAGTAAGTTCACCCATTTAAACATAGTTAAAAAAAAAAAAAAAAATAGGGTTACAGTAACGATCAATTTTTTTTACCACAATTGCCAAAAATTGATTTGGGCTGTCCTGAATAGAAGAGCTCAAATTCAGGTCAAATTTGACTGTCACCCAAATTCAAAGGAGAACACTAATTGGTAGTGTCCCTTTTAAATATGTTTTAGAGTGCTGCTACAGGTGGAGGATGAAATTTGTGTTGCATGCTGGCCCTTTAAATTAGCAAGGACCAGCATGCCTACTTCCACTAAGTGACAGGAGAGGAAATTATAAGTAGTCTGTCACATTGGATGCAACAGCATATGCATACACAAGCACATGACAGTACATTTATATCATTGGGGCTCTAAAAAGTCAACATGTTGCCCCTGAGCAAAGGGCCCACTCTACAATTACCTTCATTAGTAAGTGGTTTCTGTCCTAGAAGAAGCTTATGATTATTTTGGTGTCCCCTGTGTCGTTCATCTATTCTGTGGTCTCCTAGAAAAGACATCTTGTAGGTGCTAGAATGGTGGCCTGGTTGTTGTCTCTACACTCGATAAACAAGTGAAATTAAGAATAATCCGAATAGAATTTTTATGAACTGAACAAAAGATAATTGTCCTTTAAGCTCAGTTTGCTGTAAGATATTTAAATGGAGTTCCAAAAACTTTTAAAAACCTTCCTACCAATTCCCCCTGTTCTAGAGTAGAAAATGAACCCACACTTACCTCTCCTATCAGGGCCGGGACGATAGGTAGGTGGAGGTAGGCGACCGCCTAGGGCTCCATCACATCCCAGACAGGCAGGGGCTGCAAATAGGTGTGGGCAAATGGAGTAGGCTGAATTTTACATTGGGAGGGGAGGGGTGGGGCGCTAAATGCCTTATTTGCCTAGGGCACCAGAATACCTGGTCCCAGTCTTGTCTCCTATTACCACCGTTCCAGCGCCTGTAGCCTGACTTCACTGAGATATGCTTTGCTCTAGGTTCTTTATCTTCTTTAGGCTAAAACAGGAGGAGTATCTATAATGTCTTATAAAAAATGGAGATTTATTATATTCTTCATGAAAGTTGTAAAATCACAGTAAACAGAGAAAATGTAGCCGACATCAGTTAGATTGTAAATTGGATCTCTGTGAGTGTATGTGTGGGTCTTTTATTCTCATCTGGGCATACTTTTTTGCATCATGAGTCATTGCCACGTCCACATGGTTCCTACAAGGTCATCCTTCTTCCTCCAGGGTTTGGCCCCCCTACTCCATCATTCACTTGTGTCTTATATAGTAAGTAGTAGGTGTGTCTACCAGCTTATTAGTTCTTATGTTCATATATAGAACTCTGCCTAAAATTTCTATACACCAGTTCTAGCAGCTCCATCACTATGACTGCAGTGCGTGCTACAATGTGAGTAAACCCATTACACTGAATCATGTATGTTAATACTGTAACCTATCTAAACATATTAAACAGCTCCAAGCTACTCATCAGTAAGGGATTAGGGCGAACACTGGAGCTCTACTGCAACGGTGGTGATAGGAGAGGTGAGTATGGGTTAATTTTCTATTTTAGTTTTAGGGAAGTTTTGAAGTCTTGGAAAACCCCTTTAACGGTTATTTCCATTTTCACCAAATGTGTTTATTCTCTCAGTGTATATAAAATAAAAAGTAACACAATTTAACTAATTAAACATTTCCCAGAGTTCTGTTTTCACAGATTATGTCTCCATGGTAACAGACAACAAAACAAACTCTGTGCAGTCTGATCCTGCAGTCATGTCCCCTTCTGTCATCTACTTCCTTCTAACCTACTAAGTAGCCAAAAGTAACAGACAAGTGGAAGAAAGTATGAGACGGCGAGGCTGCAGGAGTGCTCTTGTTTGTTGTCAGTTACCATGAAGTCTGCAGAGGAGCCCTAGAAACAAAGCAATAGGAGAGATTTTTAGTTAACACCTATTGTTGCTTCATTTCAGATTTATTGGGGCGATAAAATTGGTTTCAAAAGGTTGGTGTAACCTTTAACTCTTTATATTTTGTACAGATTTTTTGGTCTGGCCCTAGTTTAAAGGGTGGATAGTTCCCTTCCCTCATCTTGTCTATGATATCAGATATACTATATTATATTTCTGAGCAAAGTGTATTTGATTATTTTTTTTTATAGTGACTGTATAGAAAGAAGGATATACAGAGAATAGATAGTTGAATGAATAAATAGACCTTTTCATCTATTTAAGATAGAAGGATATCACTTTATTTCTCATATCGATATATCTATCTTGTATGCATCTATTTATTTATCTAATATGTCTATTTATCTATCTATCTATCTACATATCTATCTATCTACATATCTATCTATCTTTCTATGCATCCATCCATCCATCTATATATCTACAGTAGGTATGGAAACTATTCAGGCCGCTTTACATTTTTCACTCTTTGTTTCATTGCAGCCATTTGATAAGATCCAAAAAGTAAATTTTTTTGCCGATTAATGTACACTCTGGCCCCCCCCATCCCTTTTTGAAAGGAAAAAAAACAGAAATATAGCATATTTTTGCAAATTTATTAAACAAAGAAAAACTGAAATATCCAATTTTAAGTTTCCCAGAAATTTTGAGCTATACAACCATAGTCTGTTTGGAATGCTTTTCACACCTGTGTTTGGGATCCTCGCGCCATTTTCCTTGCGATCCCTCTCCAGTTCCCTCAGTTGGATGGGGAATTGGTGGGCCCGCCTTTTCAAACTCTCCAGAGATGCCAATTGGTTTAGGTCAAGGCTCTGTGGGCCAGTCAAGATGGTCACAAGTTGTTCCCCGAACCGCGCTTTTTTTGTTTATGTGTGGCTTGGGTCATTGTCTTGTTGGGAAAAAAGAAACCCCACGGCCCAGTCTGAGGTCCAACCGTCTGAAGAGTTTTCATCCAGGACATCTCTGTACTTGGGCCCCATTCATCTTTCCTTCAATTACAACCCGTCCGCCCTTCCCTGCAGCTGAAAAAACACCCCCATAGCATGATGCTGCCACCACCATGTGGGCACTGTTGGGATTGTATTGGGCAGGTGATGAGCAGTGCCACACATTTCCACTTAGAATTAACACCAAAAAGTTCAACCTTCGTTCATCAGACCCGAGAATCTTATTCCTCCATAGTCTCTCTTTTCATTGTTTTTTTGAAAACTGTTAAATTCTGGCTTTCATATGTCTTGCACTGAGGAGAGGCTTCCCATTGGCCCACTCTGTCATAAAGCCCGACTGGTGGAGGCTGCAGTGATAGTTGGGCTTTGTGGAACTTTTTCCCCCCTCCTACGCATCTCTGGAGCTCAAGCCACAGTGATCTCTGGGGTTTCTTCTTTACCTCTCTCTCCACCAAAGCCTCTTCTCCCACGATTACTTAGTTTTGGGTGGACGGGGCCCGTCAAGAAAAGTTGTGGTCGTCCCAAACTTTCTTCCATTTTAGGATTATTGAGGCCACGTGCTCTTAGAACCCTTTAGTGCTGCAGAAATTCTTTGTAAACCTTGGCCAGATCTGGCCTTGCCCAATCTCTTCTCGAGCTCCTTGGGCAGTTCCTTAGACCTATGATTCTCATGGGTCGACAGCACTGTGAGCTGTGAGGTCTTAATAACAGGTGTTTCCTTTTCCCACATAATCCCAAACAGTTTAATTAAACAAAAGCTGAATCCAATGAAGAGGTAGTAACCACTCAATGAGGATCAGAAGGAAAGGACGCATGCACGTTAATATTGTCCAACTGAAACTTATGATCATGTGATATTCAGTTTTTCTTGTTTAATACATTACAAAATCCTACATTTCTGTTTTTTTTTCTTCAAAATGAGGTGAGATGGTGTACTTAATGACAAATTAACTTTTTGGATTTTACCAAATAGCTGAAAAATTTAAAAATGAGTGAAAAATTTAAAGGGGTCTGAATACTTTCCGTACCACTGTATCTATCTATCTATCTATCTATCTATCTATCTATCTATCTATCTATCTATCTGTCTGTCTGTCTGTCTGTCGTCTGTCTATCTATCTCTGTCCTCTAGTATCTCTTTTCTTTATCTATCTACTATACTACTATCTATCTATCTATCTAATTACATATCTATCTTTCTACAGTATCTATCTATCTATCATTGATGTTATATGTATTTTTGTTTGTATCTATCGTAACTAATCTGTTTTATATCTCTATATGCATGGGTGTGTATTATTTATGTACTACTTATGCTGCTGTTTTAGTTTAGGTGGTGGGGATCATCTCATTTTGTTATAGGGCCCTATGAATTCTATTTGTCTGTGCCTATATGCATCTATTTATGTTATATATGTCTATCTACGTCACATCTATCTTTATCTATTTATCTATGTTATTTGCATGTATGTATGTACAGTCATGGCCAAAAGTTTTGAGAATGACACAAATATTATATTTTCACATGATCTGTTGCCCTCTGGTTTTTATGTGTGTTTGTCAGATGTTTTTATCACATACAGAAATACAAGTGCAATTATATTATAAATTAACAAAAGCTTTTATTGCCCATTAGGCCCCGTTCACACACGGATTTGGCCACGGGTTTCGCCGCGGCTCTCGCCGCGGTTCCCCGCGGCCAAGTCCTCGTCGGGCCGCGCCGCAAAATCGCGTCTCCCGACGCGGGTTTGCGGCGCGGGCGGTGGGCATGTCCTCGCTGCGGGAGGGGCGTGGTTTGGGGCGCGGCTTGGGCTGAGGGCTTGCCCCCATGCAAACCCGCGGCGACACCCGTGGCGCTGCCCGCGCAGCACCTGCGCGGGCCGCCGCGCAGAGATCTCCCTGTCAGAATTGACAGGAGAGTTCTTCACACCGCGCGGTCTGGCCGCGGCCCCGGACCGCGGCCAAACCCGCGGCGTGTGAATATTAAAGCGGTTTCCCATAGGAAACCATGTTAATAACTAGCGCGATTGGCCGCGGTTATGGCCGCGGAAACCGCGTCGGAACCCGCGGTCCAAACCCGGCCAAATCCGTCGTGTGAACAGGGCCTTAGAATGAGTTAATGCAGCAAGTCAATATTTGCATGTTGACCCTTCTTCTTCAGGACCTCTCCCAATTCTCCCTGGAAAATGCTCTCAATCAACTTCTGGACCAAATCCTGACTGATAGCAGTCCATTCTTGCACAATCAATGCTTGCATTTTGTCACAATTTTTTGGTTTTTGTTTGTCCACCCGTCTCTTGATGATTGACCAAAGTTCTCAATGGGATTAAGATCTGGGATTTCCAGGCCATGGACCCAAAATCTCTATGTTTGTTCCCTGACCATTTAGTTATCACCTTTGCTTTATGGCAAGGTGCTCCATCATGCTAGAAAAGGCATTGTTGATCACCAAACTGCCTCTGGACGTTGGGGAGAAGTTGCTCTTGGAGGACATTCTGGTACCATTCCCTTTATTCATGGATGGTTTTTTAGGCAAGACTGTTAGAGAGCCGATTCCCTTGGCTGAGAAGCAACCCCACCATGAAATGGTTTCTGGATGTTTTACAGTTGGCATGAGACAAGACTGGTGGTATCGCTCACCTTGCCCCTTCTCGAACAAGCTGTTTTCCAGATGTTCCAAACATTCGGAAAGGGGATTCATCGAGAAAATGACTTTACCCCAGTCCTCAGCAGTCCACTCCCTGTACCTTTGGCAGAATATCAGTCTGTCCCTGATGTTTTTTCTGGAGAGAAGTGGCTTCTTGCTGCCCCCTTGAACCAGGCCTTGCCCCATGAGTCTCCCCCTTTCACATTTCGATACAATGCACTCACACCTGCTGCTGCCATTCCTGAGCAAGCTCTGCACTGCGGGTTAGCCCAACCCAAAACTGAAACACTTTTAAGAACGGCCCCTGGCGCTTGCTGGTTTTTCTTGGGCCCCCTGGAGCCTTTTTGGCAAAAATGGAACCTCTCTCCTTGAATTCCTTGATGATGCGATAGATTGTTGACTGAGGTGCAATCTTTCTAGTTTGCTACTCTTCCCTGTTAGGCCAGTTTTGTGCAGTGAAAATGATGACTGCACGTGTTCTTTAGAGATAACCATGGTTAACAGAAGAGAAAACAATGATGCCAAGCACCAGTCTCCTTTAAAAGTGTCCAGTGGTGTGATTCTTACTTAATCATGACAGATTGATCTCAGCCCTGTCCTCTCACACCCACACCTGTTTTAATGGAGCAATCACTGAAACGATTTTTAGCTGTTCCTTTTAAGGCAGGCCTGCAATGAAGTTGAAATGTGTTTTGGGGGAAAAAGTTCATTTTCTGGGCAACTATGACTTTGCAATTAATTGCTGTTAAGCGGGTCACTCTTATAGCATTCTGGAGTATATGCAAATTTGCCATTATAAAACCTGATGCGGTAGACTTTGTAAAAATTAACATTTGTATCATTCTCAAAACTTTTGGCCATGACTGTATGTATGTATGTATGTATGCAGTATCGAACTGGCCTAAGGCCTACCAGTGGAGTTTCATTCTAGGGGCCCGCAGTGAAGCTGATACTGGGGCCCACATCCTCCATCTACTATACAGGCCTTTTATACTCTGCCTCTTCTTTTAGCCTTGTTCTCTCTGCCTTTCTGCCTCTCCCAAGGATGTATGTGCAGTTTAAAAGAAACTCCAGGTCTGCCATGCTCGGGGCTTTCCCCTGTCTCCCAGTCCAATCCTGAAAGTATGTATCTATGTTATATGCAAATATGTATGTATCTATGTATCTATGTTATATGTATGTATCTATCTATCTATCTATCTATCTATCTATCTATCTATCTGTGTTATGTGCATCTATTTATGTATGTATGAATCTGTTATATACGTTTATGTATGTATATATCTATGTTATATGTATCTATATTATATGTATATATGTAGCTATCTATGTTATGTGTATCTATTTATGTATGTATGAATCTGTAATGTACATCTATGTATGTATATATCTATGTTATATGTATCTATGTTATATGTACATATGTAGCTATCTATGTTATGTGCATCTATTTATATATATATGTATGTATGAATCTGTTATATACATCTATGCATGTATATATCTATGTTATATGTATTTATGTTATATGTACATATGTAGCTATCTATGTTATGTGCATCTATTTATATATAGGAACAAAATGGGGGTTACGCAACCCGGTGATCGAATTGGGTGCAATGTGGAAAAAATGGACATATTTTAAATATATATTTCCACTGCACACCAGACAAGTATTTGTCAGCAAAAAGAAGGGTTATTTTATTACAATATACAGGCTCAGCATCTTAAGAAAAAAGGGAATGCACAAAGTTCAAAAAGACATATCCCCAGTGTTGTACAATGATAGGGGATTCATATTTTGGGCGACGTTTCGGCACATAAGCCTTACAAGAGACATCCACACGGGGATGAGTGGTATATGGGTAATGGGTGAGGATAGGTATAGGCATGTACCCAAAAAGAGGTGAGAGGGAATATCGCAGGCTCCAGTGCACGCTTGGGGAACCCGAGTATAGGCGAAGAGCTAGGAGTAAGAGGAAATAACGTACGTCCGAGCTACGGGTGCTGAGGCCGACTCGCATCGAACCTCCGGAACGTCACGTTATTTCCTCTTACTCCTAGCTCTATAGCCGCCAACTCGGGTTCCCAAGCGTGCAACTGGAGCCTGCGATATTCCCCCTCTCACCCTCTTCTTTGGGTACATGCCTATACCCTAACCTCATCCATATAAATCCTATACCACTCTAATGTGTGGAAATTCTCTGATAAAGCTATGCCGAAACTCGTCCAAAAAAGACATCCCCTATCATTGTACAACACTGGGTTGATTAAGTCTTTTTGAACTTTGTGCATTCCTTTTTTTCTTAAGATGCTGAGCCTGTATATATGTAATAAAATAAACTTCTTTTTGCATGACAAATCTTGTTGGTGGCAGTGGATATATATATTAAAATAACCACAAATTTTTATATACACTCACCGCCACTTTATTAGGTACACCTGCCAACTGCTCGTTAACACTTAATTTTTTTTTAATCAGCCCAATCAAATGGCCGGGAACTCAGTGCATTTAGGCATGTAACATGGTCAAGACAATTCCGCATTCAAACGAGCTCATATGGGGAAGAAAGGTTATTGAGTGCCTTGAACGTGGGATGGTTGTTGGTGCCAGAAGGGCTGGTTTCCCGAGTATTTCAGAACTCTGATCTCCTTGGATTTCACCACAACATCTCTAGGTTACAGAGAATGGTCCAAAAAGAAAAAACACCAGTGAGCGGCAGTTCCTGTGGGCGGAAATGCCTTGTTGATGCCAGAGGTTCAAAGAGAATGGGCAGACTGGTTCCGGACTATGAAAGGCAACAGTGATCCAAATAGCCACCCGTTACAACCAAGGGTAGGTAGAAGAGCATCTCTGAACGCACAGTACGGGGAAACTTTGGAGGCAGATGGGCTACAGCAGCAGAAGACCACACCGGTGCCACTCCCTTTCAGCTAAGGGAAAAGGAAACTGAGGGGGTCCAATTTCCCAAGCTCATCGAAATTTGGACCGTAGAAGATTGGAAAAAACGTTGCCTGCGATGAGTCTTTGATTTTTGCGCGACTTCGGGTGGTAGGGTCAGAATTTGGCGTCAACAACATGAAACATGGGGTCCTCCCGCCTTGTATCAACGGTCAGGGGTGGGGTGGGGTCATGGTGTGGGAATATTTTTTTGGCACTTTTGGGCCCCTTGGTAACCCAAATTTACATCGTTGAAAAACCCTTGTTTAACATGCCACGAAAATTAGGCTTTGAAGGAAAAGGGGGTCCAACCCTACTAGCATGGTGTATAAAAAAGGGCCGTGGTTATGTTTTTGTACAAATGTACTACTATTTTTGTCATCTATAAAAAATATTTTTTAAATATATTAATATATATTTTTTAAAATATATAATATATATATTATTATGAAAATGTTTTTATAAAACTAGAATGTATATTCTTGTTTATTAAACTATGTTATAGTAATTGTTTATCAAATTTATGTACATCTGTTTTATGTCCTACCCATAGTAAAATAATTTTTCTTATATCGTTACACATCAATTAAAAAGAGTGGGGTGAGTGTTACACAATTGTCTCTGGACAGGATCATGGGATCAGTAAGCTTTGCCTCCTTGTCTCCTTTTTGGATAATTTTAAGCGACCCTTCAAGGATTGATGGTTACACACTGTTCCACTGCTTCTTTGGAGCGATGTGGGGGAAAGTGGCCTTGAGTCTAACAGGATTTATCTGTAGTTTCTTGGTGGTTGGGTTTTTCCCGAACGTTTTCATGATACTGACCATTAAATCTTCCAGCGGAAAATTAAATGCAACCGCATGCAGTGCGTTTTTGACTCTGACTTAAAATTTAGCGCCGGTTTTTGGCTTTCTGTGGGAGGGTCCTTTGGCTGGGGCCACACTGAACCGGGAGCTCACAAATGCTGTTTTGTAGCCATGAACAAGGATTAAATTGCCCTGTCATTAAACTATTCTGAAAATATGTTGTAGATGGCAAACAAGCAGATTTTCAATTGCCCACTGAAAGCTCTGAAGCTGAAAAGGCTGATGCAGCGGAGATGCCCGGCCCATGTGCACTGTTTGCTCCGCATCGTACACTTTTTTTACACTTTTTAAACACGCCTTGTTATCTTAAGACGGAAATGTTTACATATTTCCACATTATTCCTGCTCGCAGTTCGTGCATTCCAGAAATCCCCCTTTTGATTCCTCCTGCAACATTAGAGGCAGCACGAATGCTAAATGTAAGTTTTCCCAGCGAGTGAGCCCCCTTCATCACTCAGGACGGGGGGTTTAGCTATGGGGGGTCAGAGGTAGCAGTCCTACCAGGCCCCGCAGCCAAGGGGGCCCCAAAAACCCCTCCTGCCACAAAAGCACACATATTGTCAAGGGTGACGGTAACTGGGGGCCCCTTTTTCTCTTTTGCACTAGGCCCAAATTTTTTTGAAGTTACGCTTCGCCAGAGCCTCCAGCTAAAAAATGGTCAACTAGGGCTGGATTATTGGCGAGCAAGTGGAAAAACATTGTGGGTTAGAGATAAAACAGAGATAAAACAGGGTATAGATAGAGATGAAAACTGTACAACTGTAATATAGTAAAGGATAAATTGTGCTACCATTTTGGGACGGGCCCACAGGGGAGCAGAGGAAACCACGGTGGGCCCCTGGGCATTGTGCACTGCTGGGCATGGCAGGTCTAGGGCTGCTCTTCAGGGAAAAATGCAGAATAAGAGAGACAGAAAGCAAGAGTATTCAAGAGTTTTTGTACGTACATGCAGAAAGTAATGGACCCCAAATCATCCCACTGGTGGGGCCTAAAGGAATAACTCCACTGGTTTCACCCCAAATATCAACTGATGATAACAAAATCAACACACAAGGGGCCCCAAAACCAACTCCACTGGTGGGCCTCAGGATTCATCTTCACCGATGGGCCCCAAGAGTCAACTGTACTGGTGGGCTTGAGGAATCAACTACACTAAAGGGCCTGAAGAATAATCTACACTGGTGAGTCCTAAGAATCAAGCTTACTGTTGGGCCCCAAGAATGCAGTCTACTGTTGGGTCCCAATAATCAAGTCTACTGTGGGGGGTCAGGGAGAGACAAATTGAAGCCAACTTAAAAAGGCCCCCACATATCATGTGCCATTTTTAATACTGGTGTCTTTTTATATGGCAGAGGAACCTTAGGGCCCTTCAGGCTCCAGGGCCCAATACCGACTGCTACCTCTGTATCCCCTATAGCTAGGCCCCTGTATCCCTGTCCAACACTGATACACCACCATGCAGTGCACAAGTAAAAGGACCATATACAATCACCAAACAGTGCTCAACATAATGAGCAATTAATCAGAAACTCATGTTTCATTACTTGGACTACTCTGGAAAATTGAAAGCTGAGCTCTGATTGTGATGGGCAACAAGGACAGGCTTACCGTTAGGTAGTTTTTATGAATAAGGCTCACAATCAGGGGCGTAACTTGAAGAACCTGGGCCCTAGTGCAAATAATGGAATGGGGCCCCTCAGTTACTATGTGCCATTGACAATGCTGTGGTAGAAGGGCTTTTGGGCCTCTTTAGACTGGAGGGCCTGGTAGCGACTGCTACCTCTGCACCCGCTATAGCTACATCCCTGCTCACAATGCTGAAATAGCAACACCATACATTGTGCAGTTCAGTCGTAATTTCAGTAATATACAGAAGCAGCAAACTTGATGACATATCGATTGGACGTGCCAGCAACGTGTAATATGTGGAGGTTCCACCTTTGGGGTCGCACCTATCTTGAGAGCAGGCCCCTGCAAGTCTCCATTGAGAAGTATAGTTGGTTGCCCTTGTGCCGTGCTCTTCATCCTATTCTATGGGAGTTCTGAGTGCAGCCGAGCGGTGTGTTTGCTTCGTCACTTCTGACCTAATGTTCAATGGGACCAGAAACGACATCAGAGTAGAAAGGATGTCAGAACAACAGCACCGTTGGACCCAGAGTTGCCAGGGAGAGGTCAATTTTCTCTTAAAATGCCTAGAATGGTTAGAAACAATTTCTTGGTGATCTATGTCAAAATTTAAATTGTTCTGACCCTAAACAAAATGCTCTGATTCAGGTCAAATGCAAGTTTCACCCAAATCCAAAGTAAATCACTACAAGTAGTATATTGTTGATATACAATTACCACTTCTATGCAAAGGGCCATCTTTTCCATTGGGCACACTAGGCAGTTGCCCAAGTAAAGGGGCCCCAGGTGGGTTATGCTTGTTCCAGGAATAAAAGAAACATACCCATAATCCCATGGTTGGCTTTGCTTATTTTACTGTTTGCTTGTTTTTAGCATGTGCAAATAAATAAAAAACATGGTGGAGAAGGGAGCTAAAGGCTCCCTGCCCTTCCAATCAAGCTTCCGGACATAAGTGGCATGATAATATGGGTGTGATTGAGACTGTCTAGAGGCATGACCTAGCGTGATGTCATGTATTTGGACAGGGCCCATTGCAGTGCTCTGCCCAAGGGCCCATAATGCTGTTGAGACGGCACTGTCTACATACTGTATATTAGTCACTATACAATATTACTTTTAGGAAGAGGTTGTACTAAGGGTCTTTCAAAACCCAACCCAGACCTCATAAGCGCCTCATTGGAGATTGAACGAAGGGTGACATCTACGAAGGAAGGCGCGTCAAAGTGAATTGTTGAGTCTCCTTTTCAGTGTATTATGCGCCTGATGTATGAAAGTGGTTTTTGTGCGCTCATAAATGGTGTGTAAAGTTCCAACCCCTCGCCTATGTGTTTGGTGCATTACGGGACTTAGGCGCATAAGTAATGTGGCTAACATGTATAAAGGTTATAGACAGGCTGGAAATAAGAAAAAAGTCATTAGAATAGCATGTCAGTGAATAGAAACTATGGTACTGATCCTGCTTGGAGGACCACAGGTCCCAGAAATACCTGTGCTGTGCCGGCTCTTGCTGTATGTAGAATAAAGGGTGAGAGCAGCAAAAATACATTTCAAATTTAATGTAGTAAACATTTAAAATATAAAAATCTGAACAACATAATTAGTGGGTTATATAATAGAAAATTAATTTAAGATTCTATGAATTTTAAATACATTTTATAGGAGAAATTTCTATTATTTTTGGATATTATAGATTTTTATATTAATTTTATATGATCATATTTTTCATTAAATTTAAATAATTACATTTTATATAGTTTGATAATTATAATAAATAACTTTTTATTCTTGTACTGGTGTAAGTTGAGAAATATTGGACATTTTTCCCCATTACAGCAAATCTAGCTCCACTTCGACTCCTCAGGCTCAGGCTGACGACACTAAAATAGGTCTGCCTGTAGGAGCAGTAATGCACCTAGTTTTGCCGAACCACATTCATATATGTGTCTAATATTACGAGTGTGGTGTGACACACCTCCATAATGCCCCCAGAACGCCCCCTCATGTTAGGCGCATTCGAAAGTGTCGAGTCTTATGAACAATGCACCTAACACATTCGTTAGGTGCATTAGACATTGTAGCCTGCTAGTTAGGTTGTACGCCAAAAAAAGGGTGAAAAACCAGATCATACATGTCGCCCGTAATGTTTTCAGAGGAGGCTCCAACCAATACACATAGATCACTGATCTGTTCCCTTTCTCATGCTTCTAGGGGTTGGTCTATGGGATCTTTCTGTCAAATCTTGTTAGATCTGAAGATGGCAGATATCCAAGTTTCCGTCAGTGATAGTCATTAGTCTGTACAAGATACATGATGAATATAAGACATGAAGGTACAAAGCATCAAGCATGACTGTATAACAACCCATTCAGAGATTCTGATGTTCAGAAAGAAGAAAAAAATCCTTTAGAAAATGAAAGGTTAAATGCCCTTGTGGAAATGATTGCTGTAGCCAGAAAAAGATAGATTTGCAACAGCTGTTAAATCATAGGGGGTATGTTATAGTGCAAGGTGATCCAGCTCCCTTGTACTCACTTGTGGCTGCTCTCCTGAAGCCGGCTTTGTAATAGTATTCTTTGCCCAGAAGCACATTTCTCCGCATACAAAATATAATAAAATTACAAAGGTTCCATATTGAGAATGAACTTGTAGAGGAAGCCCGAGGTCTTTGGTGACCTGTGTGTATTGTCTTGAATTTTCTTCTTTACAAAAGCAAACAGATGGCTTTTAGACTTTACATTTACAGACCTTGATTTGTTCCCAGAAAGAGCGTACATTGGGATTGCCCAACATTTTGATTTACTAGGAGCAGCTATAGCGGCTAAAGTCTTTGGTCTCCTCTACATTTTACAGATGGCGGATACGTGAATGCGGTACACCTCTATGGTTAAATCTCAAAGCTCTGAGGGAAATATAAGTTAAGACGTTGACCTCTGAAAAAACTATAGTCCTTCCAGTCTTGGGGTGTAATTTGGGTGAAATTGTTGTACCATCAGAATATGTGCATTTCTCTGTATACTTACTGGAAGTGGGGCAGAGCTGAGCCCTGGCTGAGGGACTGTTTCTGTTGTGCAATATGTTATAACTACTATCTATGTTCTTGGTTAGGTTGGATGGTGTTTGTTATAATGAAATTGTGTAGTATTGCGGCGCGATGTTCCTCACCCCTTCCCTCCCCCTTCAAATTTATTCAATACCACTGGTTAATATAACTCAGGGTTCAGACTGGGAAGCCCTTTAGTGGGGGTGCAAAAGGAGACACTGCATTTGTACACATAAAAAGAGGAGCCTTAGGGAATGTTTATATGGGGAATTTTTCAGTTGAAAAAATCCGTTGTGTCGGGTCAAAGTCAAATTTAATCCAAATCCAAGAGCTTTGTTTCGGGTCAGCTTGAATTGTTTTGTGGTGAAAATACTAGTTTAGGATTAGGGTGGTTTGGCTTTAGGGGCTATCTTCCAGTACAATGTCCTGTCAGAGTCACTTCTGGTTACCTCAACATAGGCCCAATGTTATCATAACCGGAATTGATCTTGTATGTCATATCCAGTGCAATTTCTCAATTTTATGGTAAGCGGAGGGGAAGTGTGACCAGATTTTCAATTCCCTCAACTTTGAGCTTGTGTAACTGGAAGTGATTGGATGGAAGTGTCGTGTCACCGGACTGATAACTAAGGGTTAGAGTTACAGTTAGGGATAGAGCTAGAGAAAAAAATTAAAGTTCAGAGTGTCCCCAATTTTTTCACGAGTTTGGTCGAACCTTTGTCGAACTGCACAGGGCCCACTCGAGCAGCACTTGTTATTTGCCTGGATTTCTGTTTTGTACTTCCATTTTGCAGTAACAGATTGCTGTAGATTTTTATGTACATTATCTCCATTTTAATGGTAAAATCTGTGCTGTAGTTCACAGTGTTAAAGCAATTGGATAGAAATCCTAAACATCCTAAGCTCAGCGTGAACACACCCTTAGTGTTGATAAAATCACGTGGGTTTCCCACCACTATCGTTATCGTACTACAAGAGAAAGCAGGGTCCGACTTGGATGCTGGGGCCCACCATTGGAGTTAATTCTTGGGGCCCTTCAGTAAAGTTGGTTCTTGGGGCCCATCCTACAGAATATATTGCACATGACTCAGCCTTTTGCTTACTGCCTCTTTTTCTGCCTAAAAAGTAGTCCATGTTCTGCCATTCCCAGGGCCCTCTCAACCCAATCATTTCTTCCCTGTGGGCTAGTCTGGGCCTGAGAGAGAGTGAACATGGTGCGTTATCATGACTTCTGCTGCTGGACCATAAATGGTGCTGCATGACCCAGAGTCAGGATCAGACATTGCAGAAAAGCAGGGGCTATAAACTAAAACAGACTGGATTATTGCATATTGTATATTGTTCAGGCCATTGAATAAGGTTTCAAGGTGCTGATTTTTTCTCTAGAAGCAGTAACGCTGTTGTCCATTTCTTTTCTAACCTCGTACAATCCTTTTAACTTGATAATGCTAGGTAAGTGAGGTAAGTGTTGGACTGCCTGTGTATGTGTAAATGTGCCAATGTGCAGGGGTGGGGGTGGAATAATCACAACCATTTATATAAGAAGCCAATGTTAGAGTTATCCTCTCCTACTACAGTCACCGTTAATGGAAACCACTTAAAGGGTGTGACTGGACATAATGGGAAACAGATGATTAACCCCTTGCTTGCACTTTATAAAACCTACAAATGCAGATGTTGTCAAAATTTTAAACACCTCTACATTTGGTAATATCACTCTATGAGGCAAGAAAATAAGTCTGAGGATGAAATGTCAATAGTGTCCCCTTACTTTGTATGGAACGGGATCTTTCTTGTGTTGATATATAACATGCAATATACTGCATGCAATATAATGTTACTTCTCGTCACCATAGTATTCTTCTTTCACTGGGTGGAAAAAAAAAATCACAACTGTCTGGAAAAGACATCGGTATCATAGCGACACTGCAAGTAAAACAAACTGTGAAGAGAAGACTGTTATACATCTACGTTTAACAAAACCCTGTTAACTCATATCTAGTAGAGCTCAGAAATTGCAATGATAGTAATATGTGGCAAATGTCGGTGCCCTGTGGTTATGTTTAACCAAACTAACACCTCTATAGAACTACATAGATACTAAAAAAAGACAAAACCCCTCCAAATAAATCTCAAATTGTTTGAGTCCTCATTCATCTTTCCATAATGTTTTCCATGCACTTTGTGCTCTTCCTGTGCTGTATGTAGCCTCCCTTCTCTTCATCCAAGCAGCAGTGCTTCCCATTTGAAAGACCATTTGCCCCAGGGCCCTTTGCAGTGTTTTCTTTACCTTCCACTCTACATCCCTCAGTGTCAGTAAATTAGCTCTGTTACTTCCCTCTTGTGAAAGCTGTGGAAGGTGGAAACAGGGGGTGTGGCTTCAAGAGCTGCCATTATAATAATCACAACTCTTTTATGACATGATTTCCTGTGCTCAGCACAGAGCTGTTTCCTCAGTGAAGTCACACAGAACTACTGAGCTTCCTATTATCAAATAGCTGATGCAGAATTGCAGAAAGTCCATAATCAAAGTGCAAAACAAAAGTGTCCAACTTCACACAAAATTATTAAGAAAACTTATTTTCCCTTGTATTCCTGTCAGCAGCACAATAGTCGGGAATCTCTGTCCTGTGGACTGATAGGACAGATGGAATTTTTAATAAGAGGATATGCTGTATAATGGACCCCAGACATCACCCCTTGTGTTTTTTTCTGTGCTACTTGATGTAGAACAGATGAAAGCTATATGCAACCCCTTGAATCTACGGAAATTATGAGACAACAGTTCGTCTCCTGGTGGTTCTCCTTTGCCAAGCATAATGAGGAACTTAAGGCTCTGGGATCTGCAGAGCTGTATTGCCTTCAGGATAAGGTCATCTTAAGATTTCGACCATCTGTCAGACTAAACGTACTATACCTGGTACATTTAAATCAGCTGATTTCTTTACCTGCACTAAACCTTGAGAATAGTTTGCAAGAAGTTGAGACATGGTAGTCACTTGACTGTAAATGCCTTAGAATATATCTGGACAGAAAAGCTTCCTTCAGAAGACATGAAAACCTCTTAATAGCCATCTCTGGAGTTACGAAGGGTTCAGAGAGAATACTGTCTTGACAGATTCATCTAAAGGATAAGAGCTTTCTTAATTCTTCGAACTTCATAGTACTAAAGCCAAGCCTAGATCAGTGACAGAGAGAGATCTATCAAACAGGTCTTAAGTGCAACCTCCTGGTTATCTACTAATACATTCATCTGGCATTATAGAATCCCAGAAAGGTCCTCAGATATCGCCTCCATTGGAGGTAGATTTTGAGATCAGTACAGAGGATCCCTCGCTAGGAGGTTTTCTCGCTACATCCACATTTTTGTGCTGCTAACAGAGGTTCAAGGGAAGTGGAAGACTTGAATCTGTTTTCCCTTAGTCCTGCCATCAACACAAAGCTCCCTACCTATTTTTCTATTTTTAAACAGTATGATACTTTAAAATATAAACAAGGTATGGAGTCTGGGGGTCCATTATATAGCATATACCCTCATCAAAAATTTCATCTGTCCTATCAGTTAACAGGGCAGAGATTTCCCACTATTTTGCTGTTGACAGAACTAAGGCATACCAGATTTACATTTAAACCTTCCACATATCATCTGACAATGCCATTAACTTTAGTTCACTGGAAACAGTTTTGTGTAATAAACCAATAGCAGGGTTTTAAGAGATTCAAAAATTCCTTAATCTCTATTCCACAGTCTCAACTTTGTAGAGCAGAATGCTTAGTCAAGTGGTGTGAATTTTATTTGATGTTTTGTTTATTAGTCAAACACCTGGTAACTTGAGGTCTTGGGCCTTGATGCAAAGTCTGTAATATGTTCCCTAACTGTCATATACTGTTCTTAGTAGAGGGATCTTTGAATTTCTATGGCACTGTACTCTGAATGCAGTTGCAAACTTTGTGCTACCTGTAGCTTATAGCTACACTATTTACAAAGGTGGCAAATGGGACAATTGCCCAGGGACTTCAGGAATAGTAACCCCAGGAGCAAACTCAAACTGCCTAGTATTATTTAGTATTATTTAGTATGGAACTGAGGAAGTGTGGTCTACACACGAAACGCGTATTCCAATTGCTATTTGTAATAAATCTTCAACTAAAAAGACGTTCAGCGCTGTCATTACAGCCCATTTAAAGGAGTTTTTTTCTGGGCAAACTGGAGAAAATCTCCACACCTTTTGGATCGCTAGTATTATTTAGTGGTATAATTTGGGAATTATATTGTAGTAAAATGTATGAACTGATGGCAGTATTATGTGGGTTCTTTACTAGAGCATTATATCATTATATCTATATCATGGTATTATTTGCACTGGGTTTCACAGTATTATTTTGTCAATACCTGGAAGTATAATGTGGACTCAGTTATCAGGAAAGTATGTCTTAAAATTTGCTCGGGTAAAGAACCATTGGGGACCACTGAGCGGGAACCATTGAGCATATGGAACCTCTGCCAGGTTTCAATGAAAACCTTAGGTGCTCCCAATGAGCAACAAGAGGCATTCAATAAATAGTCACCCATCAGTAGCACAGCAACACTCTGTTGATCAATTGAGGACCATGGGAAATGGACCCCACTGATCCAACATGATGGCCTATCCTAAGGTCACTTGTGAGGGATTTTAGGCAGAAAACAATTTGAATACATGTTAGAAGTAGAAAAGGTAGGAAAGCACTTCACAATATAAAAGTGTTAAAAGGGTTTTATCGTTACAAAGATCATGTCTTATTGATTATGCGGACAGTAAAATTAAGCACTTTTGTAATTGGGTTGCATTACCTCAGTCACTTGGTTTAGCAGATATGAGCTTTTCTGTAAATCTGTATTCTATTTTTGCAGTGGCTGGTCAGGACACACCCCGTGATCAGATCCCGCCCTCTAGACACGCCCCCTGCACTGTGATTGGCAGGCTGACATTTCATTCAGCCTGTTGGGATACGCCCCTAGACAGGATTGGTGATTGGCTGCCTGCACACTCTGTGTTTACTCCCCTCTGAGCTGTTAAAATCGATAGTGAAACCAAGGTCTGCTGGCTGCATGCTCATCTCTCAGCTCTAGGGTCAATGTTCTGGGCAATTACTGCCTGTTTAAAGGGCTTTTGCCAAGAGGTTGATTCACCTCCTCACAGGTCCAGTCCTTACGCTGCTACTTTGAAAAAAAGGTGTTCTGTCATCATCTGTAGTGTATAACATAAGGATTCAACACCATGGTTGTATAAGCTGTATGTGTAGTGTAATGCATAGCTGATCCGCTCTTCAAGAGAGAGTTTAGGAGTTTAAGCCCCATTGGTAGTTTTTTTAATTTTCTTTTATAAATTGTACACATATGTAAAGATATGAAAATATATGTGTAGACCTCTATAATTTTATTTATACACACACAAAGCTTCCCTTTATAGTGTCCTTACAGTAGTCACACCAAGCATTTCCATCATATGTGATACAATGCATATACTCTGGGGGATGAGACAGGAAATAGCTGCGCTATGTATGTGTATATATATAAATCATTAAAGAGATTGACATATATATTTTAGGTCTCTCTACATATAGAATTTAAGTGGGGGGGGGGAGAATACTCTGTGAGGGACTAGAACTCCAAACCCCTTCATTGTAAGAGCAAAGCTCTACCGCTACACTACCAACCCAAGTTAGTTATAGGTTGAGCAGTGTCTTCTCTCAAAGCTGATTGCTTCTCCCCCCGTTGTTTTTACTCACATGTCACTGACAGCAAGCAGATATCTTTACTTGAAGCTGACATTTGTACTTGTAGTTGAGTAAAGGTCTCTGCCTGTTGTCAGTACAATTTGGGTGAACACCACTAGAACACAAGTAAAAGCTGCTGGCTTTCAGTGTCATTTGTGTGTAAACTAAGAGATCTAACAGGTGCGTGCTGGAGCTTGTGGAGCCTGAAGGCTGCAGACATAAGCATGCAGGAGCTACAGAGCTGTTATATCCAGACAACCTTCTGCATCCCCTGCTTCATACAAAATGATGATGTCACAGTTCTTCAGTGAGGGGAAACACGCCTCCTGGGATGAGAGACACGCCTGCTGACAGGAGAGATACACCCCTGGATTTCAAACTCAATCTGAGAGAATTAGCTGAAGAGCCCGAACAGCTCAATCGATAAAACCCCATTAAATTACTTACTGTAGCACTTTTGGTTAGATTATAGATACCATATGGTGTTTAGCCTTCATTTTTGTTAAATTTCCAGCTTTATGTCAAGATTGTCACGGTTCATGCTGCGGCCCTTGACCTGGACCATGGATGCAGCCCTGTTACCGCTGCAGCAGCTCCCGCTGCTTCCTCTGCACTTTAATTACCTATCATGGCTCTGGTCCCTGCTGTTGCGCTCTATGCTGACTACTCACCGGTCCCCGCTCCTGCTCTCCCTCACACCCATTCTCTGTGGCTTACTGTGCACACATGAGTACCCCTTAGGGCACCCGCGGCACTCTCCGAATATTTAAAAAGACCGTACCCAATTACCTGTCAATTAACCTGTAACCTTTGTCTGCATAAAAACTTCTTTCCCTTGCTCCAGCGTCAGTTCGTTGTTTTCTACTACATAGATCTTGACCCCTGGCTGCTGTACCTGCATTACCTGTGCGTTAATTGTATGCAGGGCTGTTCCTAGGCTAAATTGCACTCAGAGCAAGGTGAAGAAATTTTGCCCCCCGCCCCCCCTAACATAATGCGACACATTGCATCACCATAAACCAAAGCCAAAATATACAAAAAGCTTTACCACAATGTGCTACGTATAAAACTACTAAATAATAGTCATACAGTTACCAAATAACATCGCTACACAAAACCAGAATCCCAAGACCACTAAGACCGCATATCACCAGCACACAGTGACCGAATAATACTACCACACCATGACTACATATCACCAGCACATAGTGACTGAATAATAAAACCACACCATGACCACATATCACCAGCACATAGTGACCGAATAATACATACGGACCATTACTGAGTATAAACCATTAGGCTATGTTCACACAGCTTAAAATGGGACGTATTTCACCCCGTATTTCACGCCGTACTGCGCGAAATATGGGGCGAGATTCGTCCCAGTCATTACGGTAATCCACAGTTCTCAAAACGTCGAGCGGGGAGAGGAGTGACAGGTCAATTATTCTCGCCGTATACGCGGCGTGAATAATGAATGTCTTCGGGGCCAGCGGGTAGTGTTCAGCGATTATTATAGACAAAGTTGAAATCGGCACGGTATTTATGTTGATCGGAAAATTCTGATCACGCGATAATTTAGGTGAGAATCTGCGCATCAGCTATTAATATCGCGCCATTTTCGGCGCTTCCTGTCATTTTGGCAGCCAGCAAATCAGCTTAGAGAATAGAGCAGGGTGAGCTGGGTGTGTGACGTTATGACTGGGATGTGCATGGTTGTGATTGGCTTGAAAAATCACATGACCTCGTTTTACATAGAACAGCCCTTCCTGTCAGGGGCGTTGCTAGGGTCCCAAAACATCCGGGGCCCGGGCCCTTTGTGTTTTGCTCAGTAGGGCTGGGTTCACATGACATTTTTCACGCCACATTGTGAACTGCGGCATGATGTGTTTTTACAGAAAAAAACCTTCTGCTCCTGTCACTAATTTTCAGCATAATTCCACATAGAGTGACCCTATATCTATATACCTGCCTCAGCAGTCACTGCACAATGAAAATCCCCCAATAAACAAATTTATTTTTTCAAAACCCCTCACCCCCTATGACAGTGAAATACCCCTAAAACAGTCACCAAAAATGACCACACATGGAGCAAATCCCCAGAAAATGATTGTTACAAAAAACACTCCTACAAAACCAAGTCCCAAAACTATTTCTACAAAGGCCCAAAATAACCTCCCAACCCTCCAACGCGCCCCCAATGTGACCCAGCTGTACACAGGCTCTGTTTACATTAAACCGCCATACAGGGACCATTAGTGGAAATATGTTGTATTTTGATGCTCTGCAAAAATATAAGTGATTACCTGAGTTACATTTAGTGATCAGGGGAGCATCTTTCTGACAGCGTCTTTCCTTTCCTTTTTTCTCCACCCGGGTTTCACCCCTTTCATGTTGAATTCCCGGCCAAATCGTCCCTGCAGTTTTTGGACAAAAAAATATCTTGAACCAATTTTCCAGCAACTCTTAATTATAGGTATTAAGTCCCCTCTTGGTAGGTGTATAGGCCCCCTGTTAAAACTTAACTTTTACTTATCTTTTTTTAAAAAATTTAATATCTAAACCCCTATACAACCACTACATCCTAGTGATACAGCATATGTGCACTATCTCCCATGGAGAATCCCCTGATAAAGGGGGCTCCGTTTAATGACAGACAATGTCCAAAAATGCGTGTATAAACACCTTTAAATCCCAGCTAGCTGGGATTTAAAGGTGTTTATACACGCATGTGTGACATTGTCTGTCATTAAAGCGGACCCCCTTTTTAAATCAGGGCGATTACCCCACTGGAGATAGTCACAGTTGCTGTATCATCTGGGTATGTAGTGGTAATTTTGTATGGGGTTTAATATTAAAATTTTTTTTTAAATAAAGAAAGTAAAAGTTAAGTTTTAACAGGGATTATTATTTGCGTATATATTGGTATAAATCCCTGTTCATTAGAATTTGTAGTATTTTTTGGTTATAGGTCCCCCCAATTTGGCAGGGATATGATATAGGGTCAATGTCAGGCAGGTATATAGATATAGGGGCAATTTTAGGCAGGTATATGATAAAGGGCCACTCTCAAACAGGGAAAAGTATGGGGCCCCGGCCGGGGATAGGGGGCCACGGCAGGTAAATGGGGCCACAGGGGGGTAAAGGGGGGCCCCAGGCAGGTAATTGGGGCACTGAGGGAGGTATATGGGGCCACAGGGGTATATGGGGGGATGAGGCAGTTATGGGGCACAGAGGCAGTATATAGGGGCACTGAGGGAGGTTTTAGGGCCACAGGCAGTATAGGGGGCCCCAGACGGTATAGGGGGGCCCAGGCAGTATAGGAGGCCAAAGAGTATAGGGGGCCACAGGCAGTATAGGGGGGGCCCCAGGCGGTATAGGGGGCCACAGGCATTATGGGGCCAAGCTATAGGGGCCCCAGGGGATTGGGGGTACAGGGAGTATAGGGGGCCCCGGCAGGGATGGGGGCCACGGGGAGGGATAGGGGGCCGCGGCAGTATTGGGGCACCGGCAGGATAGGGGGCCACACAGGGAATGGGGCCACAGGGAGTTAGGGGGCACCAGGCAGGTAAAGGCGGCCCGGAGGTATAGGGGGCCCCAGGCGGTTTTTGGGGGCCCCCAGGCAGTATTTTAGGGGCCCCATAGGGGTATTTTAAAGGGGCACAGAGGAGGTAAATGCTATAAAAATAACAACATTAATACCACCCTTACATCCCGGGAGCGGCCCCCTGTCCTTTTGCCTCAGTCCCCGGGCGACAGCCTGTGAGCCTGAGGACAGGCACGGCGTGATGATGTCATTTCATTGCCCGCTGCCAGCTGAGCCGCACGGGGCCGCGCCGGGCCTCAGCGCTAAGAGGACCCGGCGGGCCCCCCTGTGCGGACCCGGGACGGTCCGACATGTTGGGGGCAGGGAGGTCCTCTCTTCCCCAGAAACCCCCATTGTATGTGGTCCAGCGGGCGACATGTAGCGCAGGGGCCAGTCGGTGCTCCCGGCCCCGGCAGCGGCCTGGGGCCCGGGAGGGGCGGGGCACAGGGGGTTTTAAATTTGGGGCCGAGCCCCGGACAAAAAGCCTAGCGACGCCCTGCTTCTGTTTATGATCGTGTGTGTCTGTGTCTCATAAAAGGGAGGGTGTGTCGGTTTCTCAAAACAGCAATGCTTTTTGCTGTGAAAATTAGAACAGGAAGATTAAGATTTTTAGTTTTTATTTTTCTTAGGCTGGGAATTTTAAAAGGGGCATCTAGCGCGTACGCCGCAGGGGGGGGCTGTACAGGGGGCAGGAGGCAGGCAGGCTTTTTAAAGGAGAGCGGGGAATTGTGCAGCCAGATCTGCTTTGCCCCTGCATTGAAATGGGTTTTTATTAAAAAGTTTTGGGCCCGTTTTTGGTGAAAATTACTTTTTTGTTGTGCGCCTGACATTTAGGATACAGATCTTTTCTAGTAACTGTAGGTTTATTTGATAGGTGCAAAACTCATCTTTTATTATCTGTACACAATTTAATTAGGTTTTTTTTTCACTTTGGCGCAGCTCAGTTTTGTTCAAAGACCCACTTTGTTCTTACAATAGGATACAGAACTTTTCTAGTCACCGCAGGTGTATTTATAGGTGCAAAAAACACGTTTTATTATCCGTACACAATTTAATTACGTGTTTTTCACTTTGGCGCAGCCCAGCTTTGTTCAAAGACCCATTTTTTACTTACAATAGGATACAGAACTTTTCTAGTCACTGCAGGTGTATTTATAGGTGCAAAAACCACGTTTTATTATCCGTACACAATTTAATTAGGTTTAGTTCACTTTGGTGCAGGCCATTTTTGTTAAAAGACCCATCTTGTACGGATATTACCATACAGAAATTTGCTAGTAATTGCAGGTGTATTTCATAGGTGCAAAAACCACCTTTTATTATCCGTATACATTTCAAATAGGTCTTCTTTTTTTACTTTGGTGCGGCCCAGTTTTGTTCATAGAGCCACCTTGTACTTAAATTTGAATACAGAAATTTTGTAGTTACTGTTGGTGTATTTCATTGGTGCAAAAACCACCGTTTGTTATCCGTATAATTTTTAAATAGCTGTATTGTACGTGGTGCGGCCCTAGTTTTTTTCAAATAGCCACGTTGTACGACAATTCTGATAGAAAAATTTTCTAGCAACTGTTCTCGTTTGTCATTGCTGCAAAAAACGCAATTTCTCATCCGTGTAACTTCTGAATAGTTTTATTGCGCTCGTTGAATCTCAGTTCGGCGCACTTGTATGATATTTTGTTGAAAACTATCAATTCCTAGTCCTACAGTTGTAAATCCCTGGGACTGAAGGAAGAACACTGTTGATTTTGTCTTACGGTTCTTCCACCAGACCGCATTTCACAGGTATTCGCTAGAAACAATTCAGTTTCTAATCCTAGTTGGCTGTAGGAAATTAGAGGGATTTAATAAGAGCTGAGATTTGCCGTCTTTTAATAAGAGACTTTCAAAAACTCTTCCATACAATCTTAAATTTTTATCTTTCTGAACATGGAGCGAAATGCAGGTGTTAAGCGAGCAAAGAGGGGGGTAGGACATGGAGGTAGAGATACGGGAGAAGGTGCTCCTTCCAGTGCTGGCGACAACTACAACACGCATGCCAGCGGATCGTCGGTTGCAGGACCGTCAGGCCTGTCATCGTTGGGTCAGGGCCCTGTGAATCTCAGTAACGAACAGCGTCGCCAATCTGTTCTTCAGTTGTTAATGCAACCTGCATCCAGCACAATTGTCAGAAGTGGCTCAAGTGTCTTGTTTTGAATTTTTTGGGGAATTTTGCTGTGAAATGCAGCTATACTACAGGTCCTATTCTAAAAAATGTGGTTTCTAACAGACATTTGTTCTTCACAATTGTCAAAAGTGGCTCAAGGGTGATGGTGCTGTCAAAAACAGGAATAGGTAGGACACTGTTAATGGACACATATTGCAAAATGACTTGTTTTTGCAAGATCTTTAAAATAGCTAGCAATTCCTGTAGTGAGACAACCCATTTAATACAATTAAAAAAGAGAAACAAAGACGTGGTGGAATTCCATCCTATTTTAAAAATGTGTTTTCTAGAATTAAACTACTAAAAAACTGGCATGTACAAAATAGCTGATACAAATATTCCTCTGAATTGTACAATGGAGGTACAGGAAGACTTGAACAGATGTAGGTTACCCAGGACAGGTATAGTCAATGTCCAGTTCAACTAAAATGGTGGTTGAAAGACTCCTTTTTCCGGCAGTTTTTAAATCTGGGGGTCATGCAGGTTTGGGGCTCATGCTGTGGCCCAGGACAGGTATAGTCAATGTCCAGTTCAACTAAAATGGTGGTTCAAAGACTCCTTTTTCAGGCACTTTTTAATCTGTGGGTCAGACAGGTTTAAGGGTCATGCTGCGTTCCAGGACAGGGATAGTCAATGTCCAGTTCAAGTAAAATGATGGTTCAAATAATACTGTCTTCTGGCACTTTTAATTTGTGGGTCATGCAGGTTTAAGGGTCAGGCTGTGGTACAAGACAGGGATAGTGAATGGTGTGTGACTTTTTTTCTGTGGCTTTTATAGCCTAATTGTGTTGCCTAAGATGTAGCACGTATCCATTTGACTGTTGTGGATGTTAATTCCAGCTTCTCCAGCCCTGTTTGGGTGTAAGAATGAAGGTGTTATTCCTCTCCCATAGACTTTAATGGTCATCGGCGATAATCTATTATCGACTATCGGAAATCGTCTTGATAATTGCCACTATCGACCCGATGATGATAGTCATCACTACCAGCGGGCTGCCGGCCCTCCGCCCCCGCTCCCGAGCACACGGCGTAATTGCAGGGTAAAATACGTCCCGCAATTATGCCGTGTGAACATAGCCTTATATTACAACCAATACTACCAGCATACAGTGACCATACAGTGTTGAATACCAGCTGTACACAGGTTCTGTGGACATATAAATGATTACAGTAAAGTTATATTTAGTGACTCAGAGACGTCTCTGAAGAGTTGTTCTCTTTCTCTTCTTTTTCTTCTCCATCTGCCCCAGACGCCATGACGACTACTCCGGACTCTTCACTGTAAAATTTACAAAACAAACATCTTAGACTCCTCACTTTATCAGCACTTCTCTGCTAATTCCTATCACTATACAAACTCCCCATCTATAGCACCTTATATGGTAGCCATGTAGTAGACCTTGTAGCCATGTAGTAGCCCCTGTAGCCAGGTGGTAGCCCCTGTAGCCAGGTAGTATCCCCCTATAGCCAGGTAATAGCCCCCTATAGCCAGGTAGTAGCCCCCTTTAGCCATGTAGTAGCCCCCTTTAGCCATTTAGTAGCCCCCCTATAGCCAGGTGATGCCCCTCTGTAGCCAGGTGATGCTCCCCTGTAGCCAGTAGATACCCCCCTTGTAGCCAGTAGGCACCTCTGTAGCCAGTAGATGCCCCCTTTACAGCCAGTAGATGCCCCCCTTGTAGCCAGTAGATACCCCTGTAGCCAGTAGATACCCCTGTATCCGGTAGATGCCTCCTTTGTAGCCAGAAGATGCCCCCTTATTGCCAGTAGATGCCCCTGTAGCTAGTAGATACCCCTGTAGCCAGTAGATACCCCTGTAGCTAGTAGATACCCCTGTAGACGGTAGATGCCTCCATTGTAGCCAGTAGATGCCCCCCGGGTCGCCCGTAGATACCCCCTTTTAAGCAGTAGCTAATTATGAAATAAAAAAAAGTACTTACCTTGGTCCGCGCGTCCCGGTCCGGAGCTGCTGAACGGTGTAAGCGGCGTGACGTCACCACGTCGCTTACGATGTCACGCAGCTCCCATGGATATATTTGGCCGGCAGAGCTGTCGACCGAGGAGACCCAGCGTCGCAGTGGCCGCCGTGAAAGCCGTGCGCCCCCAGCGACACTGATACATACAGGGGAGAAGGCAGGACGGTAACGATCCATCCTGCCTCCTCCCTGTACCAGCAGGCCGCTGACTCTGCGCAACTGTTATAAAACAGCCGCGCAGAGTCAGGGGCTATCCTCCGGGCAGGCAAGGCGGGCAGCCACGGCACCCCCCTCAGGTGAGCAGAGCCTCAGGTGATCGCCCGCCCCTGGGAACGTCCCTGCCTGTATGCTACCAGTACGTTACCTGCTGTATACCAGCTGCTGCACCAGTCTGCTACCCGCCTGGGACCTGTGTCGCCCATGTACGACCACACCTGCTGTGTCTAATCACCCATGCCAGCACCTGCTTTCTTGTCCTGCACTTTGACTGTCACCGTTGGTCACCACTTATACCATCTTGCCTGCGGTAATCACTGAGGGTCCAACATATACCGGTGATCGACAGTTCAGTGTATAGTGGATTGTTACAAGGATAAAGTAACCTAAAACACTAAGGTGCTCAGGGATGGCTTTAAGGTGGTTATATATGTAATTATTATTCTGGTAATAGTTACTAAGGATCAAAATATGTCCTAATGGTCAAACATCATCATTGTTGCAATAGATACAACAATCATGGTACATGTGGGACAAGGCAATATTTCCAGCTGTTCCAGCACCCATGGGAAAAATCATTCACATAACGAGGAACCATTATTTATAACAGTTTCTAAACAGAATGTGAACATTCATCATATAAGGGGAAAATCTTCATACCTAAGACCCATTATAGGAGCAGAAAAATTAAAATTGTACAGTGATGTATCAGTCACATGATGGACACTAAAGGCATCTGTCAAACCCCAATGATTTATAATGGTTTGCATAATTTTGGTGCGAAGAATAATCCAGCACACTGTGCTATTCTTCAAATGAAAACTGAAGGAAACTCGGACAAAAGTTCCTGATGGAGCCAAGAGGAGTAAGAAAAGCAGATGTGCTTTCACCTATTTCTTACTATGAAGCCATAGTTTGGATCGGAACTTACCTACAGTAATTAGTCCGTGTTCTCAGGAATTCATTACTGCTCTCCTCTTCACAGTAAATGTAACCAAAGTCAACAATCAGATGGAGTGTGTATGTTCCATTTCTCTTGGTCCAGTTTTCTCATGCAGTCAAAAAAAAAAAATGGACCGGTCAGTTACTGCCTATGAATGTTGTCTCTGACGTGTGTTTGTGGCCTACAAAAATAATGACATATGCCGATCAATGTGCACTGTAAAATTTATTTTGGACATAAAACGTAATTTATACTCAATTTCGTGTTTTAATAACGCAGCTCAGCTCCGCCTGGAAATTTTTTTTTTTTCATGTAATGTAGATAGCATAAATGCTTTTTTGCAGGTTTCCATGTTTTGTTTGATAGTTCTTTTTGCTGATGGTGTGCTACTGGTATTGGAGTGTGTGTATAGGTTTCACAGCCATGCCAGTGTACACCTGTGTTCACATTGTGTTTTTCAGAAATGTTTTTTTTGTGCAGAACATACGTTGCATTTGGCATATATTGCTTTTAACTAATGCAGGGAGGAATGGATGCCTCCATTTTGGTTTTTTGCACCCCGCCCACCTCCACAGGTTGCTAGATCAGTGCAGTATGCTTATAAAGCTGGTGCTTTTTTCTCTCTGGAATATGGAGGTCGGAGGACCCAGATGAGATGTCTGAATTGGACTCAAATGAGAGGTAAAAATAGAGTAGGACCACCTGTACTGAGGTCCCATAGAAAGTCGGAAGTGGCTTAAACAGTTTTGATCAAAACATGTGAACTAAGAACCCCAATTTTTTTTTCATGTATTACGACAAGTCTGGCACAGGCACCACCTTTACCCTGGTCTGGCTGTTCTTGTGCAGGTCATACATACAGGAGCAGTGTAGAGCCAATACCACAAGTCTGGCCCTTAGGCACCACCTTTACCCTGGTCTGGCTGTTCTTCTGCAGTTCATACATACAGAGCAGTGTAGAGCCAATACAACAAGTCTGGCTCAGGCACCACCTTTACCCTGGTCTGGCTGTTCTTCTGCAGGTCATACATAGAGGCGCAGGGTAGAGCCAATACCCCAAGGCTGGCTCAGGCACCTTTATCCTGGTCTGGCTGTTCTTCTGCAGGTCATACATACAGGTGCAGTGTAGAGCCAATACCACAAGTCTGGCTCAGGCACCACCTTAATCCTGGTCTGGTTGTTCTTCTGCAAGTCATACATACAGGTGCAGTGTAGAGCCAATACCACAAGTCTGGCTCAGGCACCACCTTTACCCTGGTCTGTTCTTCTGCAGGTCATACATACAGGAGCAGTGTAGAGCCAATACCACAAGTCTGGCTCAGGCACCACCTTTACCCTGGTCTGACTGTTCTTCTGCAGGTCATACATACAGGGCAGTGTAGAGCCAATACCACAAGTCTGGCTCAGGCACCACCTTTACCCTGGTCTGGCTGTTCTTCTGCAGGTCATACATACAGGGCAGTGTAGAGGCAATACGACAAGTCTGGCTCAGGCACCACCGTTACACTGGTCTGGCTGTTCTTCTGCTGGTCATACATACAGGGCAGTGTAGAGGCAATACGACAAGTCTGGCTCAGGCACCACCTTTACCCTGGTCTGGCTGTTATTCTGCAGGTCATACATACAGGGCAGTGTAGAAACAATACCACAAGTCTGGCTCAGGCACCACCTTACCCTGGTCTGGCTGTTCTAATGCAGGTCATACATACAGGGCAGTGTAGAGTCAATACCATGAGTCTGGCTCAGGCACCACTTTACGATGCTCTGGTCTGTTCTTCTGCAGGTCATACATACAGGTGCAGTGTAGAGCCAATACCACAAGTCTGGCTCAGGCACCACCTTTACCCTGGTCTGGCTGTTCTTCTGCAGGTCATACATACAGGGCAGTGTAGAGCCAATACCACAAGTCTGGCTCAGGCACCACCTTTACCCTGGTCTGGCTGTTCTTCTGCATGTCATACATACAAGGCAGTGTAGAGCCAATACCACAAGTCTGGCTCAGGCACCACCTTTACCCTGGTCTGGCTGTTCTTCTGCAGGTCATACATACAGGAGCAGTGTAGAGCCAATACCACAAGTCTGGCTCAGGCACCACCTTTACCCTGGTCTGGCTGTTCTTCTGCAGATTATACATACAGGAGCAGTGTAGAGCCAATACCACAAGTCTGGCTCAGGCACCACCTTTACCCTGGTCTGGCTTTTCTAACTGTTCTGTGCCTAGATTTGGCGTCAAACATTAATAAATGTGCCTACTTCTATGAATGTGGTGCAATGTCCCCAGAATGCCCCAAATCTTTGGCGCACTGAAAAGTATTTTTGGCGCATTACAAATGGACTTATCACGCCAAAGTTTAGAGTGCAACTGTTCATACATTCTTTTTGGCTCAAAGTACAACAGAAAACTGTTGCTGCCCCATTTATACATGTCGCCCTTACTCTTCAAGTAGGGTTTGGATAGAACCAACCAAATTTGTGGTCCAAACT
The DNA here is from genome assembly GCA_025379985.1 of Phyllomedusa bahiana. Taxonomy (NCBI): domain Eukaryota; kingdom Metazoa; phylum Chordata; class Amphibia; order Anura; family Hylidae; genus Phyllomedusa; species Phyllomedusa bahiana. The sequence goes on along the minus strand of JAODAL010005383.1, from coordinate 104,000 downwards.
ATGGGATTGTTCAAGCAAAATTGGGACTGTTGGTAAGTACTGCATATGTGAGAAGTATGGTTCTAAACTGGTCTACAATGCTCCTTTTTCTATAGGAAAATGTCTTCATTGAGAAGGAGAATTTAAGTAGGAATGCTTACCTATTGGGTGTGTGTCACTAGAGCTAGAATGTGACCTCCATCTCTGGATTTGATCCTTTGTCTTTTCATCGGACATGGTGTCGTTCCTTCTCCTGTATTTGTTACTGTTTTTGCACTGATCCTCATTGTTTCTCTCTCTTTTGCTAATTGCCAGCTCCTCCTTTTTCTCATATAAATCAGCTAATTTTACAGGGAAGTGCTGGAACATTTTGTCTGTTAGTTTTGACGTTTGTGATTCTTGCCCAGTTTTCCTTTCTTGGTGTCTTGCTTTATTGCTTAGGTCCTGTTCACATCACATTTTGTGCTTGCATTTAATGGTGTACATGCTAAATGTGCCTATAGCCTTCCATTTCCAAAAGAAGGCTAAAGGCCTCTGTCTAAGCCATGTATAACATGTTATATAGAAATGCATTGATTAAATGTATGAGTCATTGAGTCATGAGCTTTTTAAAGGTTTAACATAGTGTATCTATTAAGCAGATACCATAATAACCTGTGGGTAACAGTGGCATTTGTCACCAATAGGCTATAATTGCATCTGTTTATTAGATACATCATCAAAAACGATTGAAATGCTCAAACAGATGCCTTTATATTCTGTTAATGACAGATGCCACCATCATAGCTTCCATTTAGTGTATGCATCAGGAAAAAAAAAGTGAAAAATGTGCCTTAATTGCTGCTTGTAAGTTTGCTTTTCTTGGTGTAATTGTTCGTGACCTCGCTTGTCTGATACTTTAACTGTCTAACACTTGTTCTGCTTATTTTTTTTTTATTCTGCCATATAGAAATCAGAAATTTTCCCCCAATTTTCTTTTTTTGTAACATAAAAATATTGATCCTATGTCTGCCCTGTATCATTTTGAGCATTGTTGATGTAGCTTTTATTGTCCCTTTTCAGCCTCAAAGTTATGGCTTAATTCAAAGAGAAGATTTTACACACATCTACATAATGAGACCTCTGCCAGGATCATTTCTACCCCAGACTGATGACATTTTTGTAGCCCTGGCTTTTCTTTGTACGTGTGGGAGCCTATAACGAATACTATCCTATAAAACTACAGTAGCTGGCACCATTTCTGGCACCGCTTACAATGAGACTGTATGAAGAAGACATTTTAACTGGCGAATTTTAAAAAGAACATCAATAGGCTTTAAAAATAAACTATCTGCTTTCCATATGGAGCCAATGCGTATGGTTGAAATAGTAGATGACATGAAACATGGCTATAACAAAGACCACATGATCAAGAGTCTAATGGAAACTCGAAAAAAGAGCTAATGGAAAGAACAGATATTCTCTTGGAAGAACAGATTCTGGGATAGGGTAACATCATCCCATAATGTTCTTCACACATGATTGTTCACAGAGACCAATGTGACCAACATCATAACACCAGCCCTATAACCAGGTTATCAGTTTATACCAGAGGTTCTCGAGCTTTTGAAGGTTGCGAGCTACTTTCAAATACAACAGGTGGTATAAAGCCACTTGGACTATTAAAAGGAAAAATGGCATGGCTCTCTTCTCTGTGTTAGTCAATGTCAGGTGGAAAGTTCAAGTAACTTTATGACATCTTTGGTTCCACAAGTGCTCAATACTATTAGCATCTGCCAACAGCTGGAGAGCCACTTACAGGAAGGTATGAGCCACTAACCAGGCTACAGTGACCCATATTGAAGAACAGGGTCTCCGTTACTGCAATAAGACGAGTGCATGGTCTGAGCACAACAATTTTAGAGGTAAATACTGTTTTTAAGTTCAGTGACAAAACAACACTTGTCTTATACAGCAGATACAACATGTAACATCATTGTAGTCATTTTCCTCTGTGATGTCCCCCTTTTCACAAAACTGCCTCCTCTTTTGGTGCCTGACATTGAAATTATATAATTGATTGTCTTTTTTGTATCCATGAATGTTTGTTTCACAGTAGCCCAAATATTAAATAATGTGATTACCACAAACCTAGAGCTACATATCCCTGAAAATAAGACGTCCCCCGAAAATAAGACCAAGTGCAATTTTTTTCAAGCTTAGAAATAAGGCCTCCCCAGAAAATAAGACCTAGTGCAATTTTTTTCAAGCTTTGAAATAAGGCCTCCCCAGAAAATAAGACCTAGTGGCAGTCATTGTTAACAGCTATCCCCACACCATACATTAGCTTTAGCAGATCATATAGATAGGTCTTACCTTGTGTTGGAGGCTACCTGGATAAGAGGTGCTGATTTAAGGAAAGTGCTATTGCTAGACATGAGAGATTGGGTGAAAAAAAATGGAGTCACATGAAAGTCACCATAAAATTGAGGGTTTAGAGAGTTGTGATAATGATGCTCCAGAAGATGACAGGACTATCTTTGAATAAATGTTGCTTTTTGTTCATAAATACTGGGGTCAGTAAATGTACCATAGATGGTTGTGCATGGAAATAGAGTCTTCACGAAATTTTTGAAGGAATTCAGAGTTTGGTTGGTTATGCTGATGTGATGACCTGACTACAGTTTATTAATAAATGTTGATTTTTTTTGCTCAACAATAAATGGAAATTGATGTTCGTGGAAAAATAAGACATCCCCTGAAAATAAGACCTAGCGCGGCTTTAGCAGCAAAAATTAATACCCTGTTTCCCCAAAAATTAGACAGCGTCTTATATTATTTTTTTCGCCTAAAGACGAGCTAAGACTTATTCTTAGGGGATGTCTTATCTTTCCATGAACAAGAATTCACATTTGTGAAATCAACATGTATATTAATATACTGCAGTGATTTCATCACAAACATCAGCATAAGCAGCCAAACTGTGAATTGCATAAAAAAAATGCACTAGGTCTTATTTTCGGGGAAACAGGGTAATAATAAAATGCTGATTATTAACACACAAAGTGACTGAATAACGCAACTATAAAACCAACTTGTTCAATAAAACCCCAGATCAGACTCCTTACCGTAAATTATTAAGACTTCAGACCAGACACCCTAAGTTAGTCATGGAGAGAATTAAAGAGTCAGCCAGCCACAGGATATTACAGTGATATTATAGTGACTTTGCAGTGTTTTGTCGGGAAAAATGTTCCAGTATTTACAGACATGCACATATGAGAATCTGGTGTAAGTACTATATTTTGGATCATACTGCTTGGGAGTATTTCTGGCATTGGAAAAAGTCGAATCCATGTATTTTAAGACTGGCATGTGTGCTTGCACCAATTTAAATCATGCATCTATCCCATGTGACTCTCCATGCTAGCTTTTATACATGTTCCAAATTATAAATTAAAACAAACCTCAGTCAGCAACATATTTTTTAGTTATTCAATTTCTGAATATTTCACAAAAATATGTAACATTTTATGTTTGTGGGGCAAGAATATATAGCAAATAATAATGACAATAATAATAATTACTATTAGTGTTAGGCGATTATTACTAGTCAAATAGGTTCCTATTTGGTTAGACACTAGTTTAAATCAACTTATGAAAAATTCCGCTTTAGGATGTCCTGGACCTTACATTTTTTCTCTAACCTTAACCCTCCCCCTAACCTTAACCCTAACCCTAAACTAGTGTTAGGGTTAAGGATTTTGGGGGGTTTTTACAGATTAATTTACCATTCTGTGACACTCCCAGTTTGGAGTTTCTTCCAGTTACCATAATAATTTTCCAAATTTGAACCCAAGCACTATGTCCTTAAAATAGAAAGTGATTTGCAGCTTTGAGCAGCTCTTTTTGATTTTATATGTAAGCACTTGCTTTATCTCTATTAGTTATCTTCTTAATTGTCCTTAAGGCCCTGTACACACGGCGGGTTTGGCCACGGGCTCAGCCGCGGCTTTCACCGCGGTTCCCGTGGCCAGTCCTCGTCCTAACCTCGCCGCAAACTCGCATCTCCCGATGCGGGTTTGCGGCACAGGCTCTGGGCATGGTCTCGGCGTGGGTGGGGCGTGGCTTGGGGCGCAGCTTGCAGAGAGGGTTTGCCCCCATGCAAATTAATAGGCAGAAGGCAAACCGCGGCGCGACCCGCGGGCCAGCCGTGCTGAGAACTCCCTGTCAAGAATTGACAGGAGAATTCTCACACACGCGCGGCAAGGCCGCGGCCAAAAAGTCGCGGTCAAACCCACGGTGTGTGAATATTAATGCGGTTTCCAATAGGAAACCATGTTAATAAACTAGGCGCGTCGGAACCCGCGGCCATTACCTCGGCCATATCCGTCGTGTGAACATGCCCTAAAGGAGTTTTCTCACTAGGCTGTTTCACTGAGTCTTAAGCAGTTTTGCACTGCTTAAGACTGTCTTCTCAAGCTGTGGGTGGTTCTATAGCAGTTATTAGCATGTTCACCTTCTAGCTGAGCCCAGGGACGTTACTACCGGAGTAGCAGATGTAGCAGCTGCTATGGGGCCTGTGGCCTTGGGTAGTTCTCGCCACCGCCCCTGCCTCTGAACTGCCGGGCCCTCTGTCCCGAGCATTCAGAGGCAGAAGTCAGACTGTCTGGTACTAGCAGAACGGTGCGTAACCGTGCTCCGCTCTGCTAGCCTACCTGGTACGCCTAAGGCCCTAGACCTTAAGACTACCAGGTGCCGGCCCTCAGTACTGTTGTGGGTGGCGCAATAACATCATATCACCGCGCTGCTCACGCCGAGCCCAGAGACTGGCTGAGAGCTGCGCATCGAAGGATAGTGGTCAGGGAAGTAAGTTATTTCTTTCTTATTTTTACACTAAAGGAGCCTAAACCTTGCATACCTACCTATATGGCCCCTATAGCTACCTAAACCCTGCCTACCTATATAGGGGCTTATACCCTGCATACACCCTGCCTACCTATATGGTGCCTATAGCTATAGAAACCCAGACTATATACCATACAGCCTACCTAATCTCTGCCTACCTATATGGCCCCCTATAACCTACCTAAACCTTGCCTACCTACCTATATGGTCCCTGTAGCTAAGTTAACCCTGCCTACCTATATGGCCCCTATAGCCTACCTAAACCCTGCCTGCCTATGTAGGCCCCTATACCCTGCATACACCCTGCCTACCTATATGGCATCTATAGAATACCTAAACCCTGTCTGCCTACCTATATGGGTCTCTATAGCCTACCTAAACCCTGTTTGCCTATAAGAGTCCCTATAGCCTACCTAAACTCTGCCTGCAATATGGGTCACTATAGTCTACCTAAACCCTGCCTACTTACCTATATGGCCCCTACAGCCTACCTTAACCCTGCCTATATGGGCCACTATAGCCTGCTATAACCCTGACTGCCTATTTTCGGCCCTTTATAGACTATTTACCTACCTACCTACATATGTGGGCCCCATCTTTAGCCTATTTACCTGGGACCCACCTACAGCCTACTTGTGGCCCACCTACTGCCTACCTAGCTACCTGGGGCCTAGCAACAGCCTACTTATCTACATGGGACCTACCTACAGCCTATCTGGGGGCTGCCTATATAACTGGGGCCTAACTACTGCCTACCTAGGGTCAATCTAACTACCTGTAGTCTACCTACCTGGGACCTACCTAGATACCTGTGCCCTAACTACTGCCTACCCACCTAGGACGAATCTACCCACTTACATGTGGCCCACCTACCTGAGGCCTATGTACTGCCTTCCTACCTGTGGCCTACTTACTGTTTACCTACCTAACTTTAGCCTACCTACCTACCTAGGGCCTGCCAACCTATCTAATGGGGTTCTACCTACCTGGTATCATGATTCTGAGGGGTATCGGCCATAGCTGTAATTTTCAGGGGGTGAATCCTCTGTTCCTCCCTAATCTCTTATTTCACGACTAAAGTAAAATCTATTGACCAATGTATTTAGATAAGGTCATTATTTAACAGTCCCTTCATGTTGAAAGCTAATCTTTGTAGTGAGAAACCCTTGTAATCTTCACTTTGCATTATGTTGTGTGACAATTTGGATCTTCAGAACCACTTACCAGTTTTCTATATTCCTCCTGGAACCAACAAATATTGTATGTTGAGGAACTAATATATATATATTTTTAATACTTCTACTTATTTAAATAGAAACTGCAACAGATGCAAAGAGCAGAATAACTCTACCTGACAGAGCCCATTTTCATCTACAAAACACTATTTTTTGACCCAGTCACCATTCTTGCCTCCGATGAACAAGACCTCCCTGCATGCCACACTCATAAAAATCTGCACCAGTGAAGGTGACCCCCTGTTTCACAGCTGCTATGGTGCCCAGCATACTTGCTACAAACATGCAACCTACTCAGTTAATCTGTCATCGGCCCAAACAGGCAAAAATCAGAAGATGCCCAATGATGAATCGGTGAATGTCAATTGGTGGAATTTTTTTTTCACATGAAGGAGTCCAATGACACTATATACACATGTTTATGTCAGTCACCATTTGTAAGATTACCTCTCTGCATTGCAACTAAATTTTAAGAATATTGGTGGAACATTTCGATTTTTATTCAGAATAATGAAATAGATGCATACCATTTGTAAGAAGGTATCCATGGCACTCCATGACCATTTTTTTCAGTAATATTAATGAGAAAATATTGACTCAATGCTGACGTCTTCTCTGACTTGTGGCATTAACCTCTTTTAATTTCCATCTGGTCCATACTGATGTAACAATTTCTTCATAAGCATCCTGCCCATTTCTTCCCTCATGTCTGAAAAAAACTCCCCATCCTTCTCCTCCCATCAGTGCTGTCCCTGTCACATATCTGTACCCGCTTTACATCAGATATAAAAAATAGTGCCACACAGATAGTGTCCTCAAAACAATAGTGCCAGAAGGTTCCCCCCAAAAAATAAGACAAACCAGATAATTCCTTAAAGGGGATGTATCGCTTCTTCAGTTCGTGTGCTTCAAAGTATTTTCAATTTCTCAGCTCTACAAATCCAGGTGCGTTTCTTCCCCTCCCAGCTGGGTGTTTCTTAACTGAAGGGGATGACATCATCCCCTCTTCACTGTTCATGCTGGCTCCCGAGCCCTGTTCTCCACCCCCCTCTCTGTCTGAGTCCATCTCTACTGTTCCTCTCCCTACAGTCTTATTTTGTAAGAGCTTTTTTAAATACCCACATACCTGCATTCAATCTAGACAGTCTTCTATGAACTCAGTCTTATCTTCTCTCTCTCAGCGGGAAAGGTTGTTACGGGTGGAATCCAGTGTTCATTGAACGGCACAGATCTCCCTTCTATGCAGGAGAGTTAGGCAACATGGCAGAATTTTGCTGTTTTCTGATTGTAGAATCATCTGCAGTGTGTTTCTGCTGGGTGTGCAGAGTGAAATTGCTGTGGCCCCTTAATCTGAGTGAGAGAAGCAGGCATCGAGGAACATTTCTGCTGTTTTCTGATTGTAAAAGCCCTGCAGTGCTTCTGTGTTTCTGCTGGCTGTGCAGAATGAAATTCCTGCTGGTCCCTTACTCTGAGTGAGAGAGGCAGGAATGCTCGCTCCCATGAATCCGACTTGGGGCCAGACAGAATGTAAATTAGTAGAGCCTTCAGCCAATGACAGGACAGGAGGAGGAATACGACCGGCACTGGGGAACTCTGTTTACAGAAACAGAAGATAAGGGACACTGTGAGAACACTAGGCAGCTTTGCTAATGACATCCAATTGCAAAGTTGTTGTTTTCACTGTCCCTTTATTCTGAAGACCATTTAATGAAATGATACAACCCCTTTAAACTATGACTCAGTTGATGATAGTGTCCCATATACATGTCATATATAAGCAGCTGCTTCATCCCCCTCTTCACATACAGAATGCCCCTTATAGCCCCCTCCTCACATATGGACCACTGCTCATGCCCCCCTCCTCACTCACATACACATTGCTGCTCATGTCCCTTCCTCACATATAGACCACTGCTTTGGTTCCCTCCTCTCTCACATATAAACCACTGCTCATGTCCCTTCCTCACATATAGACCACTGCTCTGGTTCCCTCCTCTCTTACATATAGACTGCTGCTCATGACCTTTCCTCTTTCACATATATATCACTTATGTCCCCTTCTCTCTAACTGGTCACTCAGGCTGTCTACACACTCTGTTGTACATGCTGAACACAGCACTTACTCTAGATATTAGATAATAACGTGACTATGTAGGCATGATGTGTGTATCTACTATTTTGTGTAGCTGGGTTATAAATAAAATGTTTGTGATTTTAGGCACAAAAGAATTTGATGAATACATCTAATTATTCACAAATTCTTTCCTGCTTTATGTTTTCCAGTATTTGAGTGTTTTCACGTGTTTGTATTTATTTGCATATATGTCAGCATGTTATGTGATACTTATGATGGTCCTTTGTTTCCACATTTATCTGCTTTATGAGCCAGCTGATTGGTTCCTTATTTTCCTTTGTTACTCTCTTTAATGGCTCAGATTTTTATGTAGGCTTTTACATTTTATTGATCTCTTGATTTGATACTTTTCTTGTAGGACAATAATATTAATAGATTCTTTTTCCATTTGTGTTACTTTTTATTTAGACTTTGGCAGATTTTTTAAAATGACAATATTCAAATTTTCACTAACTTTTTCTTGCACATTAAAAGAAAAAATGCTGCAAACTGTTAGCTAAAATTCTCTAGTACAATAAAGAATTGATTGCACATACATAGCATTTTTTTTTTTTTTTTTTTGCATTTTGTATCATTTTGAACAAAACAGTGAACATAGCATAAGCTAAGTGTGTTGTTTTTTTCTGCTGTTTCTCTGTATAGGCTGTTTTATAGAACCTAAGATGCCAGGAGAAACGCATATACAACATAACACTGTATAAGAAAATACAATTAAAATTTGTCACTTTTTTTCTATGCTTTTTAAACCCCAAAAAAGAAGTGTGCAAGAGGGGGCCTGAATGTTCTCCTCTTAAAAATTCTCTTTCTAAGACTGTTTTGACATATGTCGGGTTTGTGTCAGAAATTTTAGCAAAATTTCCATGGATTTCTGCAATCCCCAATCAGATGAAATACACAATCAATTGAATTTCTGCATTTAATCTGCCACATGTGAACATAAGCTTATTGTTCTCTTATAACTGTTTTCCTAACTTCACCAGCATTGAGATGGATATACTGAGATATATAATACTGATGATCTGTGACAATGCCACTTGTTTCAGGGTGGGATATTATAGGCAGCAAGTGAACCTTCAGTTCTTGAAGTTGATATGCTAGAGGTAGAAAAATTGGGTAAATTTAAGGATCCAGGCAACTTTGACAAGACCAAGATTTGACAGCTAGGCCACTGAGTCAAAGCATCTCCAAAACGACAGCTCTGGTGTGGTGCTCCCAATATGCAGTGGGTAGTACAAACCAAAAATTGTCTAAGGAAGGACAACCCATTGTAATGATGCTGGTTGGCATGGACAGCAGCAAAACTCATAACAAATGAAGCCAAACAGCAGTTACATGCAAATAATATGAAGTAGACTCTATTTTAAAAAACAAAGGTAGGGGCTTACCAATGGATGACGGACGCAAGGTAGATGATGACGCATGGAGAGGGAAATATAAATGAATCCAGAAGCAAGACACAAATAAATACCTTTCTCTAAAAAGAAGCTTTCCATAATTTGATCCTTAAACTGTCCCTGATCCTAGCACTAAACAACCTGACATTATCCCTACCAATTGTGCAGCTGCAAGAGTGGAGAGCCGGCTGTAAGCATTAGCCAAGGTCTCCAGTAAGAAGGCAGGGATGGATTATTACCGGCCTTCATTTTTGTATATACAGTACTCAATGAGCACTGTGAACACAGATAGGCAGGAAGCTTCCTGCTTTCCAGCACTGGTGGTGATGTGACGGCTGGAGCTTGATATCTGCATGAGCTTCTGTCATCATACCCAGATCAGCCCTGCAGCGACTTCAGAGGATGTTTTCCCCTGTAACTGGGGATAATATATCAGCAAACTAAAAAGTTATATAAAAATGACCCCAAAAGTCCTTTTATGACCTTATATGGGGGCACAACAATTAGGGTGCGTTCGCACGGCAAAGACCAAATACCGGTCGGATTTCCCGACCAGTATTTTGTCTTTTTTTTTGTCATACAGGGGGACAGCTTTTGTGTGCGGTTTGCGGATTCAAGTCGTCCTCCTTTACATTCCCATGTTCATGTTCTGCTGAAAACTGGGTGGAAGAATGTACATGTTCTAAGCTTTTCTGACAGCCATCGGGGTGTCAAAAACCGTCCAGCAGAAAATCCGTGCAGTGTGGATTGCTGAACAGATTTTCTATTAAAGTCTATGAGGGAGTGTTGCATGTTGGTTTTCAGATGGTTTTCAGAAGCACAAACCATTTGTGAATCTAAGCAATTACCCTTGCCATGGGGACAAGCCCTAATACAATAAAATACACTAAATAAAATATTATTTAAAAAAACAGCTCATACCCCAACTTTTAGCCCCGCCCCTGACAACCTTAAAACTTTATATCACCTATATGTAAATGTCCTCAATGGAAGGGAAAAGTGACACAATAACAAAGCTCATTTTAGAACCACTTTTGCTGTTAAAAAAATAAATAGATGAAAAAATGTAAAAAGTAATCAAGTGAGAGAAAATGTTATAGCACACAAACCTTATTGAGGGACTTTTGTTATGTTTGGAATGCTTTTCCATTCATTTATATGTTTTTAATATATTTGGATTTTTTTTTGTTTCATTTTACTTTTACTTTTGAATAATAAATCATTTTTTTTATTTATACCAAAATCTATTATGTCGGAGTCCAGTGAATAATCTAAAAATTTCAAAACATGATAAGCACTTCCAAACATTTCTAAACAAAATGGCGCAGATGCAGACTGACTGCAAAACAATGCAAACACACAAAAATGTATCAGCAGCAGTCCGCAAACACTAAGGAACATTTAAACAATGAATAAATGAATTATATCAAAGTGCATTTATGCTACATTTTGTATACATAAAAATCTAAGGTTCTTGGTGTACATTTTTGATCAAAACTGTGAGTGCCCATACACCAGTGGCAAGATTAGCTCAGTTCAGATAGGGACTGACATTAAAAAAACACCTTCACCTCTCCTGGTGCTTTCTCAGGCCTTCATACTTTCAGGGAATGAAGGTCCCAGCTATACTCTGTTCTGATTAAAAACAGTCTGAATAGATGGCCAGAGTGCAAGACCAAAATGAAGGAAGTCACTCTCCTATGCAGACGATCCAAAAAAACATGATCAGGACTTTCAGAACAAAACATTTTTGATCAAAAGTGTGCACAGTGCCATTCTAATACATTGGTGGACCCCATGCAAAGTTTTCAAGAGTGGGCCCCACTATTCTAATGCAATCCATTTAGATGCAAATTGTTAGACATATTAGGGTGCTATTACATGTCATCTTTTTGTGGTGCATTCAAGAAAAACACGTTTGGAAAAAGCTTCTAAAAAACGCACGCATTTTTTGGAAAAACCTTTTGCATTTTTTGATAGTAATTAGCATTGTTCAAAGAAATATACATGCATTCTTACATTCTTTTTTGCCAGTGGATTTTTTTTATAAACACAAAGCATTACAGTAAATACTCAGTGGGAAAATATTGGACTGACAGATGATGTGTGCTGATTGTAGTCAGCTCTCCATTCTCTGCTGTTACCGGCAGATGTCAGCTTCAATTAACAGCTGACAACACTCTCCTATGTAGTGGACTTACTGAGTTAGCCTAACCGAAACTAATACTTACCCATACGTTCTGTGTCAGTAAGGGGTTCAATAGACCCTCAAAACACAACCCAAAAAACACAGTCCACCTATTAAATATAAACTTCATCACCTGTAAATGGTGCTTAAATTCCCTCCCCCTTTTAGTTCTCATCCTCTTAACACTTTTAATACAAATGGCAAGCATGAAGTACTCCTTCTTGCTGCCACCTATCACTTTGCTGCTTTCCCCAACAATTGCCTATCCCTCAGCAATATGTCTTCACATTGCCGCGCTTTCCAGTCCCTCTACATGTGCACATTGTTTGTGCTCCTACTTGATGCAGCATATGTTTTCCCCCTTGTGACTTGCTTGACTGTGATGTTGCAACCTCCTAGAACTTCTTCACTCTACCATTTATTGTCCACACCAGGGGTGTAACTAGAGAAGGCTGGGCCCCATAGCAAACTTTTGGAAGTATTTCTCCCCCCGGCCGCCAGCCTCTCCCCCGACCACGAACATTTACCAATACCTCTTAATAATAGTCATGCAGTTACTAGATAATAAAAGGAGCAAATACCTCCCCATACATATCACCATCACACTACTACCAAGCAAATCCCACTATACCAAGACTAACATTACCAATAATGCTACTACATAAGGACCCGAATATACCACCAGAACATGACCACAAATAATTGCCATATGGTGAATTAAAAATACTCCTATACTATTACTTAATAACCAGTGTACACGGACTCTGTAGAGACATAAGTGATTACAGTGCATTTACCCCAGTGCTCAAGGTGAGTCTTCTCTGACAAGTCATTCACTTTCCTTTTTCTTCTGCTTCCGGCCCAGAATGCCATGATGATTTTTTCCGGTCACCAATCATACCTGCAGAATTTGCATGCAAATATCTTAGAATCCTCACTTTTCCAGCACCACGTCTGTGCAAACTTCCAATGGTTGGGGGAGCAGGTACAGGCTACTGGGGGCACGTCTCCAGGGGGTTGGGTTGAATGGGTAACCGCCTGGAGATTTTGTTTATAGTTGAAACCCCTCAAAACTATATTTGGGTTAAAACTCCTTCCTTTGCCCCCCAAAAATTCAGCAGGGAAATGAAGAGGATTGAGTTTAGAAGTGTCATGCCTTTTGTAGTGTTTCTGTATTTTCTACAGATTTCCCCATCGCACTATGATGTATTTATTGGACTATGTCTGACCAGTGTTTGATCTATTTCTTTTTGTATTCATTTACATTTTTTTTTGTTGTGTCAGTGCGTTTCTTTTACCATTTTATTTCAGTTTTCGTAACAGAGGTGTTTGACAGATATAACTGTATTACTAGAGGCTTGGTGACAGCTTTGGGGTAACAAAAAGAAACAGAGCTGGCTGACACCAAGCCCCAGCACCAGTAATAGAGAGGTCTTTTTTCCTAACACTGGAATAAAATAGTAAAGAAAATGCAGTGAAACAACACAAAATTTAAAATTTTTTAAAAAGCACCCCCGACAACGCATCGTTACCTTTTACGAAAAAAAAGCCCCGTTTGGGTCTGCGTAGCCCCGTGTTGGATCCATTTCTTTAATAGGATGCTCAAATAGCGATATTGTCGGGGAGTGTTTAAATAAAAAAAAAATTTGTTGTTATAGTGTATTTTTGTACCATTTTTTTCCAGTGTTATGAAAAGATATATCCTGTTAGGGAGTGTTTATTTAAATAAAGTGTTTTTCTGCTTAGGTGTATTTTTTTTAACCATTTTTGCTGGGGCTTGGTGTCAACCCAGTTGTTTTTTTGTCCCCCAAAAGGAAAAACCCCAAACCCCCCTGTAGGTTGGTAGACCCGACGAAGGTAAGTAGGTAGGCAGGTCCCATTAATGGAAGTTAGTAGGCCTCAGGAAGATAGGTTGGTAGACCCCAGGTATGTAATTAGGACTCAGGTAGGTAGGTAGTATGTAGACTCCAGTTTGGTCGGTAGATAGGACTCAGATTGGTGGGTGGATAGGCCTTGGGTAGGTAGGTAGGCCCCAGGTAGGTGGGTAGGCCTTGGGTAGGTAGGTAGGCCCCAGGTAGGTGGGTAGGCAGTAAGTAGGGCCCTATCAGTGGAAAAAAATAAATAAACTTATTCCCCTTTCCCCACTAAAGAGCAGCAGGTCGGGCCTTCAAGTAAAGTAAAAGGGAAAAAGTAAAAAACTTGTTTCGGAAAAATTAAAAAAAGAAGTGGAGCATTATTACTATTGGTTTATTAATTTCTGATGTACATGGTTTGGGGATAACAGGATCCCTTGTTATGCCGCTACGTCTAAACCTGCAAAAGTATATAATGGTGTGACTGATTTAGACTGTGGAGTTTCTCCAATGACGCCCTGCCCTGCTATTTGGCCTAGTAGGCCTGAGGCTTTTAGCCTACCAGATGTCAGCTGTGCGTCCTGATGTAGGCAGCGTAATGACGTCACATCATCCTGTCGCCATATTTCGGACTTCACTTGGAGAGGCTTATTAATTTATCATGTTTCATAGTTTCATAGTTTCATAGTTGAAAAGGTAAAAAAGAAAAATCGTCCATCTAGTTCACCCCTGTTATGCAAAGGTGTTGACCAGAGGAAAGGGAAAAACCCCCCCAATGAGGTAGAAGCCAATTGTCCTCATTTTAGGGAAAAATTTCCCTTCCCGACTCCAATTGGCTCGAAAAATCCCCCGGGTCAAGACCCTCTCCTTGAATCCGTACTATAAAAATTGTTATATTATTACGTCCAGAAATGCATCCAAACCCTTTTTGAATCGGTTTTTGAATTTCCCATGACCAGTCCCCCTGGGAAGAATTCCATAGTCTCCATGTTTACAGTAAAGAATCCCTTTCTATGTTTAGTAGAAACTTTCGTTCTAAAATGTAAAGGAGCCCCCTTTTTTAGAACGCCCCGTGTTTAAAAAAATCTTGGGAGAGATCTCTATATTTAAACCCTTTTATGTATTTTAAAAAATATTTATTTTGTGAGTGTAAATTGGATCCCGAAAAACGCACAAACAGTGGACAACGCAGCCCCGGGGATCCATGCCTCCAAACACTTTCGACAGAGGGCCCAGGAGCTCTGAAGGAGAATGTGCAGGCCATGCCCCTTGTGGCAGCGGACCCCATAGAGTTTGTTACGACTGCTACGACTGTAGCTCTGCCACTGGTCCACACTTTGCAAAATGGGGGAGCAGAGAACTGATGTAGAACGATGTAGGGATGCTGCCAGGAGGCAGGAGAAACACCATTTGCCCAGTGGATAAAGTGGCCCTGACTGTGCGCTAAGAACCTCAGATTTTTATGTACACTGAATGCAGCAGAAATGCACATTGAAATGGTTCATATATTTAGTGTTTAACTGTCCCTTAGTGTTTGCAGAGTGCTGCTGATCCGTTTTTGTGGGAGTCCAGTATATAGTTACTGCCATTATTCTTTCTGGTTCAGAGGTTAATTAGTAATTATCAGGAACAATAATATTTTGCCGTGGACATTGATAAACTCACATTTTATCCACGTGATTGTGTCATTTTAAATCAGCTGAAACGTTTTTCCTCCAGTTAAGTGGAAAACATTTTACAAAAAGCCTCTTATTTTTGTAATTTTTTTGCATCATGAGGGGGTTTTAAGTCATGTATTAAGTTCTTGGCAGCAACTAAATGTTCAAAAAAATGGTTACCCAAAAGGATCATATTGACACAGGTCATTAGTCATAGAAATCCGCACTGGGTACACATTTTTGCAAAGATTTTTTGACAGGAGGGGAAACCATATATAGAATCTGATATACCTTGTTATTGCAGGGACACCAGCCATAATGTTTAACTTGAGGCATCAACTCAAAAGCTAATTTAAGAACAAAAAAGAAAAACATGCGCCATCATTTGCGCTACATTACTTTTCATGAAGTAACCCCATTTTAAAAAAATTATTTAGCAATTTAAGAGCTAAGAAAATGTAAGAAATAACCTGTGACTTTCAAGGGACCCAGATAGCTGCTGGCCGAACACTCATTCAGCCGACATCCATTCCACCTGACTGCCATGTATATGTTTTCTCACAGTGAAAGAAAGGGAGTAACCCGCTGCCAGACAGCTTTGGCAGTGACTTATCTCCAGCAGGAACAAAGGATTGGGTATGAATCAAGAAAGTCGGATCACCCTCATACATAAGTCTGCCAGTCCCAACACATGGGTTATTAAGAATTGAATTTTTGGCTAAACTGCCATAAACATTATTTATAGAACATAATGACACAAGTGTTCAAATTACCAGACAATACTTAAAGAGCTATTCCTGTTAGAGTGATTAACCTTTAACCAGGTTTCCACCCTTTTTTGGGATTAAAAGGGGTTGTCTCGTACAAGGATTTTTTTTTGTTAAAGATTTGCAAAAAAAAATTTCACTTTGCAATATAGTCCATTAACGTGTCCCCTTTCTAGATATCCCTTTTTGTATGGGTCATCAGCCCCTTTAGCTACGATGTTTGATCCCTAGATAGGCTGCCGGAGGGGTTTGTATATCAGGACTGGTTTCTGCACCCTAGTGGAAACCCAGTAAACCCGCGCTAAATTAAAAGGGGAAACCCCAAGAAAACGGACTGAGGAAAAGTGAATCAATGCAGGGAAAACCCCCTTTTAAGGCCCAAGCCCTTTTTTACAAATCGACGTGCCCTTTATGGAGAATAACTTTGTAAGGTTTTTCCCTATCAAGTGAATTTTGAGATTGTTTCTCGTGAACATTGTACTTTAATTTAGATATTTTTTGTTGAAAAAACCCTTGTTTTTTTCTGAAAAATATCAAAATATATTAAAAAATTTTAAAAAATTCGCCTTTTCAATGATTTCAAATTTCTGATGTAAGAAGATGTCATCCCCAACAAATTAGTAAATTTAAAACATTCCCATAAGTTATTTTATTTTGGGATCTTTTTTAAACAATCTCTTTTTTTTTTGGGGATAATAGGGGCTTTTAAATTTTGCAGAAAAATTTTAAACATTTTCAAAAAAAATTTTTGTACACTGTTTTTTTAAGGACCACCCCCGTGTGAGTGGTTTTTGAGGGGCCCCTTATGTTAAACCACCCCCCATAAAGACCCTTCTAAAAAAACGGGCTCCCTAAGGTATTAAAAAACAAACCTTAAAAAGTTTGTTAACCTTTTAGGTGTTTCACAGAAATTAGAGCAAAGAAGGGAAATGCAACTTAATATTAATTCCCCGGTTTCTGCCAATTTTAGAGAACCCCCATATGGGGCCCTTTGGCCCTTTACAGCGTTACCGTGGGGGATAAGTGAAGGAAAATTTTTTTGGGGTGGTAAATTGAAATAATAAATTTTTTTTGTTTTTTATGTTTTACTACTTTTACACATGGGAAATGGGTTTGTTAGAAATTACGTTTTTATGTTGCAATAGTCTGAAAGCCATAACTTTTTTTTTTCTGTATATGGAGCTAATTAAGCGCTTGATTTTTGCGAAATGAATTGACATTTTCATTGGTACCTTTATGGGGTTTATATGATGCTTTGATCTCTTTTTATCAAGGTTTTTTGGGGGGCGAATGAAAAAAAAAAAAAAGCAATCTTGGTTGTTTGTTTTTTTTATTTTTTACAGCGGTCCTGGGTAAAATAGATGTTTTTCCGCGGCAATTTGGGGTTGCGATACCCAATTTATTTTTTTTTTTTTAGTTTTAAAATGTTTTAAAAAAAAAAACATTTTATTTAGAAAAGGGCCCAAATTTTTTATTTTTCATTCAGAGTTTGTCTTTTTTTTGGGGTTGCATTTTTATTGGTAAATTTTTTGGGGAAAAAGACTTTTTGATTCTCTTTATTCCTTTTATGTGGCGGGTAAGCAAAAAATTTCAATTTTGCCTTTTTTTTTTTTTTTTTTTTCGGGTTCACGTCAGGTAAAGTAAATGAAGATTTTGGGAAGGTTGTTAAGAATTCGGATATCAATGTGTGCACTTTTGTATTTTGGATCTTTTTGGGGTAGTTGGTATTTGTAATGGGTAAGGGCAATGTGCTTGTTTATAGATATTTTTTACACTTTTACGTTCTTTTTTTTATTTTTTACTTGTTACACTATGGGACTATACTCAACAATCATTAGATCGCTGGTATAACTCAGGTATAATACATTGTAGCATGTCTGTGCTGCAATGTATTATCCTAACTATCCATCATCCTGCCAGAGTGCGGCCCATGGCATAGCCTGGCAGGATGATGTCACAGACCACCCAGTCATTGTCTGACCCCCGGTTTGCCATGGCAGCCCCTGGAAATCCCCAATTTTTATTGCTGGGGTTCCCCATGGGGTGGAGCTTTCCTCTGTATAATCCCTTTGTGTGCTCGCTATTGCGGGGTAAGGGGTTAAACGTTAAGAACTGAGTTATCTCGTCCTCATGGCAAGTGCAGGAGCCCAGTGTCAAAACACCCCCGGATCCTGCAGCAATCGTGGGGGGCATGTCTGTTTTGCACTTTTTTTCCTGATTTCCTGGTGTCATAGGCATTTTAAAAGGGTTTTGTCCCGGGGCGTCAGGAATTTTAAGGAGCGTTACGGGTTTTTTCTGGTAGGAAAAGCAAAAAAAGGGCTATTCCAAATAATTGTGGTCTGATTTTTCTTCCTTTCAGTGAGAGCAGTTCTTTCTCTTGCTTGTGTCAAACTTCCCTGGTTACCAACCACCTCTCTTGCTTTTGCAGCCCCGGGGGATAAAGAATCCCTTCCCGCTGTATTTTCAGCGGCACAGGAGCTTTTTTATGTTTTTTCACTGACAAACTTTAAAACCCTTTAGTCTTGTGCCTTTGCCCCGCTGTTTAAAACCCTTCATTAACAATGTCCCCCTAAGGTCGTAGGGAAAAAATGCTTATTTTTCAATCATTGTAGTACCATCATAGTTTTAAAGGAAATTTTGGGGGTTGACGCTGGTTTAGAGCAGGACCTGTGAAATAGCCAGAAAGGAAAACCCCTTTAAGCCTTCAAGAGGTAGCATGGTGGCTCAGGTGTGCTTGGCTTTATTCTAAACTCCTATTGAAAATAATGGAAGAGTTCCTACCATCTCAGCCATTTATGGCATATCAATAGGATTTGCCTTAAAGGGGTTTCTCCCCAGTGTTCCCTGGTACAAAAAAAGTTTTAATTCACTCTGTCCCCTCGGGGATATGGGTGGTTTTTTGGGCAGTTATTGTTTCTAGCCCCTTTTAAATAGCTGGACTATTACAATGACAAGTGCAGGAGATGTTATCACTTTAGTAAACACAAGGTACATGTGCTGTGAGGACTGAAAACAATGGCCTATCTGTAATCATGGGGTGATGTCACTCCCCGCTCTAAGCTTTCTGCTCTAATAAGAGTTATGGTCAGGAAACCAGGTAGCCATAGAAACCTGTGTGCACTCTGCGCACATAAAATGTCTCTTACCTCATGATAAGTAAAAAACTATTGACCCAAAGTATTTTGAAAAAATTTCATTTAATGTCCCCCTTTATGTGAAAA
Organism: Phyllomedusa bahiana; assembly: GCA_025379985.1. NCBI lineage: Eukaryota > Metazoa > Chordata > Amphibia > Anura > Hylidae > Phyllomedusa > Phyllomedusa bahiana. The sequence continues at coordinate 84,684 of JAODAL010005383.1, read as the reverse complement.
CCAATTTTTGTAGTGGAAAAAAACCTTTTTTAAAGTTTATCTTGTCATTTTTACTTTTATTGCCCCTTTGGAAAAGAGGCAATAAAAGGAGCATGGTTAGCAGAAGGGGGTTGTCCAACACATTTATTACACTTTAAGCCATAAACTAGGGCAAAAAGCTTCTAGCTAATAGGCACTATAAGATGTGCTAAATTTATTAACAAGCACTATATCTATATCAAGGGTCCAAGCACTAAAACACTTTACTAAGAAACTAATCAACATAGGATTTTAAAACTATTTAGATATGAAAAATAGGTAGTGGAATGAAATAAAAACACCCTCTTTTTTAATGTGTATTTGGACATATAGACACAATGTGAATGTTAGGAGTCTTTAGTGCAGGTCTCAAAACCTTAGAAAAAGATCTGAAGGGGGCAAAAAAGTGACAGCTAGTCTATGGCACAGGGAACATAGGGCGACATGTATGGTCGGGCTTTTCGCCTGTTTTTTGGCGTATCCAGCCCGAATCCCGCTGTCGGACGCGGGGATGCAGTGTTAGGCGCAGCGTTCGCCACTTTCAGCTGCGCCCCCATGAAGGGCGGCATTGGGCGCGGTGTGGGCGCGGTGTAGGCGTTCCGGGCGGGACGCGCGCCTCAAAAACTCACGTGCATTACATTGCAAGTCGGCAAAGCGGCGCAGTGCAGCGCTCGGCACTCCGACAAGCATAACCAGGTTTTTTTTTTCTAAAGCTCCGGCGGCGCGAAGTGAATCATGACGGAACATGCGAGGAAGCAGATAAGAGATCGCGACAGGAAATCCGGCACTCCGCACCGTGCCAGCCAGGAGATGATTCCGAAAAAATAGCCTTTATAAAGGCAATAACAGTGTCAGAAAAGAGCTAACCTCAAAAATAACATAATAATAAAAAAAACACTTCCTAAACTCTAAACGTGCAATTCAAGAATTCAAGATATTGTAGATTGCCGGGAAATACAGTAATTCCAAATCTGAAACCTTTTTTTATTTTTTATTCAGTGTCGCATAAACCGGCCCAATCAGAAAGGAGCGACATGAACCATTAAAACCTATGGGAAGGAGTGAACCAATCAGAATCCACGGCGGGATAATTCAAAATACCGTAAAAAGACAGAAAAGAGCTGATTGGCTGAGCTTAGCGGGGCGCTTGGATATTCCCAGCCAATTATAGCGCGAGCTACTTCTCCCATTATCGTCTATGAAGCGATGGCGCTCTGAAATCTCGGCGCTCAGCGCCGTGCGCATGAAGTAATAATCAAAAAAATCTTTTTTATTAAGTTAAAATATTATCAGATAAAGAGCATCAGAACCCTTCCTTTAACAAATAAAGCAGTTAAAAACCCAAAAGAACAACAACGTTGTCGCCGACACCCCCGCGCTACATAGGATATTGCAATAGAGAGAATTCCCCGGGAAATACAGTAATTTCCAATTGTTAAGCTATTTCTCATTTGGGGTCGGCAGAAGCAAGCCAATCAGAATAGGAGCGACAAAGACCCATTATACTCCTATGAGAAGTTTTTGGTACCAATCAGAATAGGAAGCACAGTGGCCCATTCTAACCTAGAAGGAATTAACCAATCAAATAGATCGACAAAGTCCCATTATATCCTATGGAGAGTTGACCAATCAAAATCAAAGGCGGGACAGTTCCAAAATACATACAAAAACAGAAAAGGGAGGCTGATTTGGCTGAACAGCGGTGGCTTGGATATCCCCAGCCAATCAAGCGCAGCTACTTCTCCCATTATAGTCTATGGAGAGAGGGCCGCTCTGAAATCTCGGCTCTCAGGGGGCGTGTGGCATGAAGTTATTTAATAAAAAAATCATTTTTATTAAGTGTAAAACATTAATCAGGATAAAGAGCCAACCCTTCTTTACAAATAAAGCAGATAAAAACCCGAACAACGCGTTATGTCGCAGAGACCGGCGCTACATAGGGAAATTGCAATAGAGAGAATCGCTGGGAAATTACAGTAATCTCAAATGTTTAACTATTCTCATTGGCGGCCTAAACCAGCCAACTCAAATAGAGGCTGACAAGGTACCATTATAAACTATGGAGGAGAAGTGACCAATCAGAACATAGGAGCGACAATGTCCCATTATATCCTATGCGAGAAAAATTGACCCAATCATATTCAACGAGCGGTAACAGTTTCAAAATACGTAAAAATGCAGAAACGATCTGATTGGTTGAAGCGCGTGAGGGCTCGTCCCGCTAGGCCATCAAGCGAACGAAAATAAAGAAATAAACAAGATTTTATGATTTAAATAATTTTTTGGTCGTTACCCCATATTCTTATTCATTATATATACCATCGGTACAACTCAGTATCTTATAAATTTGATTTCAATCCGTGTTACAGTTTGATTTCAGAATTGCATTAGAAAACCCATAGGACGTCCTCGCTTCCCATTGGACCAAATAACGGAGCCTCTTTTAACTTTAGCCAATCACAGAGCGCGCTCAGAATTCTTTTCCCCATAGTAACTCTATGAAAAGTAGCTTTCGCTCTGATTGGCTAAGCAGGACGAGCCCCCGCCGCTTCAACCAATCCGCTCGTTTCTGCATTTATTTACTGTATTTTTGAACTGTCCCGCCTTGGAATATGATTGGTCAATTTTTCTCCATAGAAATAATGGGACATTGTCGCTCCTCATTCTGATTGGCAGTTCTTCGCCAGAGGTTATAATGGGACATTGTCCGCTCCTATTCTGATTGCTGTTTAAGCCGACCACTAGAGAATTAGCTTAAACAATTTGAATTCCTGTATTTCCCATCGATTTCTCTATAGCAATTCCGATGAAGCTCCGGACCTCGCGACAAACCGTTTGGTTCGGGTTTTTATCTGCTTTATTTGTAAAGAAGGGTTCTGCCTCTTTATCTGATAATTTTTACACTAATAAAACTGATTATTTTATTAATACTTCATGCCCCACGCCCCCATGAGAGCCGAGGATTTCAGAGCGACCATCTCTCCATAATACTATAATGGGAGAAGTAGCTCGCGCTCAATTGGCAGGGAAAACACAAGCCACCGCTAGCTCAGCCAATCATCTCTTTTCTGTCTTTTTACTGTATTTTGAACTGTCCCCCGCCCTTTGATTTTGATTGGTCCAAACTTCTCCATAGAATATAATCGGGACTTTGTCGCTCCAATTACTGATTGGTTAATACTCCTTCATAGGTTAGAATGGGCAACGTCGCTCCTCATTCGTTGTCCAACTTCTCCATAGGTTAAAATGGAACATTGTCGCTCCTTTTCCTGATTGGTCAATTCTCCTCCTAGGTTATAATGGGACAATGTCGCTCCCATTCGGAATTGGTCAATTCATCCTCATAGGTTATAATTGGATATTGTCACTCCATTCTGATTGGCGGTTTAAGGTCGACCAGAGAATAGCCATAACCAATTTGAATTACTGTATTTTCCCGGCAATCTCCTCTAGTCAATTCCCTAAGTACGCCGTCTTCGGCGACAAACGCGTTGTTCGGATTTTAACTGCTTTATTTGTAAGAAGGGTTCGGCTCTTTATCTGATAATGTTTACACTTAATAAAAATGATTTTTTTATTAAAACAACGTCCATGCCCGCACGCGCTCAGCGCCCGAGATTTCAGAGCGCCCATCTCTCCATAGACTATAATGGAGAAGTACTTCGCGGCTGATTGGCTTGGGATAACCAAGCACCCGCTAGCTCAGCCAATCAGCTCTTTTTTGTCTTTTTACTGTATTTTGAATTATCCCGCCGTGGGATTCTGATTGGTCTAAACTTCTCCTAGACTAAATGGTTTTGTCGCTCCTATTCTGATTGGCTGACTAGCCAAGCCCCCCTAACTCAGCAATAGCTGTTTTCTGTCTTTTTACTGTATTTTTAATTATCCCGCCGTGGATTTCTGATTGGTCTAAACTTCCTCCATAGACTAGAATGGTCCTTTGTCGCGCCATTCTGGATTGGTCAATAATTCTCCATAGGCTAGAATGGTCTCCTGTCGCTCCTATTCCGATTGGCTGACTAGCCAAGTCCCCGGTAGCTAACCAATCACTTTTTTAGCATTTTTACTGTATTGGAACTATCCGCCCGGGGATTCTGTTTGGTCTAAACGTCCCCCATAGTTTTAAATTGTTCACGTGTCGCACCATTCTGATTGCCGTTTATCCGCCATCAGAATACTTTCAAATTTGAATTACTCGTATTCCCGCAATTTCCAATATCCTATCTTGAATTAGGATATTGGAAAGTGATTTTGTTTTAAATGTATTTTTAATTTTTTGAGGTTTCAGCTCTTTTTCCTGAATGTGACGCCTTTATAAAGGCATTTTTGAATTCATACTCCGCACCGACCATTGGAATATTTCTCGCTGTTCACCTGTCCTCGCATCGGAACTGTTTTTTCGGCGCAGTCCCGCACGGTCCCTAAGTCCCGCACTGCGCCCATTCCCCGCACTGTGCCCCACACACACTGGCGAGGCGCAGGGAACTTTCCCCGCAGTATCATTCGCACCTCCGCGGCGATCATAGCGCAGCCCCGCACTGATGCCGAGGTCCCCGCACTGCGCCCACACACTGGCGAGCGCAGGAACTTTCCCCGCTTGTATGACCGCACTACCTCCAGCGCCGAATCATAGGCGCACCCCGCCTGCGCCTGGACCCGCACTGCGCCTAAAACACTGCTAGGCGCGGTGGACCTTTTACATTCTATTTATGACGCGCCCCGGCCCCGACATAAATCTGCGCAGATTCCGCCGGTAACTGGCGAAAGGTGCGTCCCGACCCGGCGGGATTCATACATGTGGCCCATAGTTTGTATGTAAATATATAACATTTAGGAGAGTATATGTCATACCTACTCATAGCTGGTTCCATTCCCTTTGCTATTTGGAGTTGAAAACCAATGAAGAACTGTATTTTTCTTAGTTACAGCTATCAGGACACAATCGGCACAGGGGTCACTGATTGTCCCCTGGTGTCAATTTTGCACTTTTCCCACATATCAAAGGGTGTAGCACCACTCTTATCTGAGCCAGTGACCTTACAGTAGCCTCAAGGTAGGGTATTATGAGCAGGACAAGCAAGCACTAAAGGTGACATGTATGAACAGGGCTGCGCCAGTTATTTGGCGTGATTTGCACCAAAACAACTGTAGTTGCCCCTGTCCAACATATTTCTCCAAAAACTGGTGCATGTTTGACACACTTGACAGTTTTGTCTGCGCCAATTCTTAGGGGACGTGTCGTGCCACAGCCATAAGATTAGACACAGATGAAAGTGTTTCGATAGAATGTAGCTCACAAATGTCGTACTAACCTATGCCAATTTCAAACTGGCGAGACAAATTTTGGCGCATGTTTTTGTCTCACAGCGGGACAAGTTCTTTCTGGATATGTATGTAGATGGATATATGGATGGATGAATGGACATATGATTGATTGATTGATTGATTGATTGATTGATTGATAGATAGATAGATTGATGGATAGATAGATAAAAGTGGTGTGCAAGATGGTAACCCATTTGGACTTGTGATTGTATAACAAAGACCCTAGTTGCCACCAATTTGCTGAAGGAGATGGTAAAGTAAGAACTGCATACACAGTCTACTCAGTGCCAAACTCAGAAATACTTAAAGGGGTTTTCTCGCTACAAAGATCATATCTCAGATTATGGGGACAGTAAAATAAGCACTTTTGTAATTGGTTTGCATTACCTAAGTCACTTAGTATAGTAGATATGAGCTTTTCTGTGCATCTGTTTTCTATTTCTGCTGCTGCTAGTCAGGACACACACCCTTTTCTGTGATTGGATAGTCAGGGCACGCCCCCCGGATGGATTCCGCCTTGGACATGCCCCCTGCGCTGTGATTGGCTGACTGACATTTCATTCAGCCTGTTGGGATACGCCCCCAGAAAGGAAACGCCCTGGACATGCCCCCTGCGCTGTGATTGGCTGCCTGCACACTCTGTTTTTACTCCCCTCTGAGCTGTTAAAACCGAAAGTAAAACCAGCTATGTGAGAGGGCTACTGGCTCTATACTCATCTCCCAGCTCTAAGGTGAATGATCTGGCTAATTGCTGACTGTTTAACTCATAGATCCCCTCATATAAAACAGTCTTATCTCCTGTGTTCCCTCCATATAACACAGTCACACAGTCTCCTACCTGATAACAGAGGGGGAGGAGGGGGGGGAGAGCAGTGTGCATTCCTCACATGTGTTTCATCAGTTCAGGCTGTGTGTATAACTGTTTATAGCATAGCAAGGAGCTTGTTTCACCTGGAGATGAAGGCTCTGCAGACACAAGAGAACACTGCAGGAGGCTGTATAGCTGTCCTCTCCAGACAACCTTCCCCTTCCCCTGCTTCACACAGAATGATGATGTCACAGGTCTTCAGTGAGGAGAGACACGCCTGCTGAGAGGAGAGACATGCCTGCTGAGAGGAAAGACATGCCTGCTGAGAGGAAAGACTCGCCCCTGGATTTCAATTTCAATCTCATAGGATTAGCTGAAGAGCATGAACACTTCAAAAGATAAAACCCCTTTAACTTGCTAGAGGCACGTATGCTTGCTGGTTACAGAGAACATGTATGCTATGTCAATGATGGTTCTATTTCCGACTTTCCATATATGACCCCTATAATTGCCTGCGAATAACAGTTACCTATACCCCTGGATGTTAATTAAGGAATACCCTATGATTACACAAAGGAATACTGCTGGTAATCCTCAATTAGAAAATTGTTATAAACCAACAGTTTAATGATGTTATGCTGCACCTCACAGAGGTTGGCAATTGCTCTTCCCGGCAGACCCATCCCCCTTATATTGTATTGTGAGAGGATTATCACACCTCATCATGATTGACAGTGGAACTGGAGTGTTACACAATGAGACTGAAGAAAGGAAAAGGTTGGAATGGTTTTGCCCCCAAAACAATAGCTTATAAAAAACCCAAATTTTACGGGGCCACATTCCCTAAAATTTAAATTAATTTGAGAAAAACAAATTTTTTCATATTTTCTTTTTTTTAAACCATTTTCAATGAACATATAAAAAAGAGCCCTCAATTTTTTTTGAACCAAAAAGCCATAGACTTTAGAAAAAAAGTTTTTTCCCTGTTTTTCCTTAAAATCTCTTCCTTTTTGGGCTTCCCCAAACCCCCTCCATTTATTTGCCAGATGCCAGAACTTTAGTCTTGTTTTTGCACTTTTCCCCTTTAAATTTTTATGTTAAGCCCCAAATTTTCCATATAAAAAAAATTTGCAAGACTTTTTGCAGGGGCCCCGTTTGGTGGACAATGTTTTCCAAAATTTTTAACAGTAGGGTTTTAAATTATACAAAAGGGGTTCTTTGGCCATGATGTTTGGTTCTTTTTGCAAACTTTGCATGACCCCCCTGCCTCCTCACATAGAAGATAGAAATATAAAAAGATAGAAGTAGATAAAATAGATAGATTATAGATAGATAGATGTTTAGATAAAATAGATAGATCGGGAACCTTTAAATTTTACTGAGCTCCCCCCCGGGGGGGGAAAGGCCCCCCCCCCTAAAAAAAAGGGGGGGAGTGCGGCAACGCGGCAGGAAACGCAAAAAGGGAAAGAAGGAGAGGTGATGGGAACCATTTTGGGGTCCTTGCGCAAGTATGCCACCGAAAAACCCCAAAACAAGTGAAAATGGGGGTAACTTGTGCGCCCACGACTTGAGTTGTGGGTCGCAGAAGCACCTGTAAAAATAGTCATGTACAGATGTATAAAAAGCAAATTTTAGTGTGCCCTCAAAAAAACCCCTTCCAACCCAAAAAACCCAATCAATGCCCAAAACCACTAGCAAAAAAACTAGTAAACCCCTAAGTAAAATGGACAAATTGTGCCCTTTTTTGCCTTTTTTCCCCTTCCCACAGTTTCGTGACCCTTTAGTGAAAAAAGGCCCTCATGGGTAAAAGGGGAGCGGGGTGTTTTTAAATTTTTGGTTTTTAATACTTTCACACTCTTTCAAACTGGTCGCTGGAAGTTCAACATGGCCCCTCATGACAAAGGATCTGAAAAAAAAAAATGTTGCTCTACATAAAGATGGCCCAGGCTATAAGAGGATTGCCAACACCCTGAAACTGAGCCGCAGCATGGTGGCCACAACCATATTGCGGTTTAACAAGGCAGGTTCCACTCAGAATAGGGCTCGCCATGGTCGACCAAAGTAGTTGAGTGCATGTGCTCAGCGTTATATCCAGAGATTATCTTTTCAAAATAGATGTATGAGTGCTACCAGCATTGCTGCAGAGGTTACAGGGATGAGGATTCAGCCTGTCAGTGCTCAGACAATACGCTGCACACTGCATCAAATTGATCTGCATGGCTGTTGTCCCAGAGGGAAGCCTCTTCTAAAGATAATGCACAAGAAAGCCCGCAAACAGTTTACTGAAAACAATAAGACTAAGGACATGGATTACCTGAGCCATGTCCTGTGGTCTGATAAGACTATGATAAACTTATTTTGTTCAGATGGTGTCAAGTGTGTGTGGTGGCAACTAGGTGAGAAGTACAAAGACAAGTGTGTCTTGCCTACAGTCAAGCATGGTGCTAGGAGTGTCATGGTTTCAGACGACATGACTACTGCCGGCTGTGGGAAGCTACAGTTATAGAGAGAACCATCAATGCCAACATGTACTGTGACATATTGAAGCAGATTATTATCTCCTCCCTTCGGAAACTGGGCCGTAGGGCAGTATTCCACATGATAATTACCCCAAACACACCTATAAGATAACCACTGCCTTGCTAAAGAAAATTAGGGTAAAGGTGCTGAACTGACCAGGCATGTCTCCAGACCTAAATCCTATTGAGCATCTGTGGGAAATCCTCAAAGGAAAGGTAGAGGAGAACACAAAGGGCCACAGGTATGAAAGCTGTCAAGGTCTAAAACTCACTTTATGAGTGGAAGAGGATTCCAGTGGCTGCAACCTGTGAGGCTGTAGTAAACTCCTTGCCCAAGAGAGTAAAGACAGTGCTGAAAAGTAACGGTTGCCACAGAAAATATTGATGCTTTGGGCACAATTTGTCCATTTTCCATTAGGGGAGAACTCACTTTTGTTGCCAGTGGTTAAGATATTGTGTGTTAAGTTATATTAAGGGCCCATCAAATTACACTGTTATACAAGCTGTACACTGACTACTCTACATTGTAACATGTCATATCTTCAGTCTTGTCCCATGAAAAAATATATTTATAAAAATGTACGGGGTGTACTCACTTTTGTAAGATACTGTATGTTATATGAAAGAAACCTGCATGTACAGCATGTGACTACAGAGAGCAGTGATTGGCTGCAGCATCAGTCTATGCAGTGCCAAATTGAGGAACATCTTACTTGCAGGAAGCACTAATGCTTGCTGGTTACAGAGAACATATATTCTGATTCAACAAGTGTGGCGGTTCTCACAAGGAGTTACAATCTTGGCACAGACGGGTATAGCTGGCAGTTCTGATGCAGTTCTATAGAAAGGGGTTGTCTGGGTTATTTTCATTAAATATATTTAGGCTACGGGTGCTCTAATAAAATAATTAAAAAACACACTTGCCTCTCCTCTCACCTCTGCATCAGTGCTGCTGCTGTCTGTGATCCTCCCACCCCGTTTTTCTTTTTACTTCTGGCAGCTGCAGTTGGTTTAAGAACACTGCAGCGACTACAGTGGTAACATGCCATTGCTCACGCCATAGCTTATACCATTTACTTCCTAACAGTGACTTTTGGTAACAACACGTGACCAATCAATAACTACAGCGGTCTGGAGCAGCCAGAAGTGAACCAGGGAAGGCTTGGAACAGCAATGCTGGAACAGAAGTGAGAGAGGAGATTAGTATGTTTTAAAAAAAATAAAAAAATATTGGCACTTGTAGCCTAAGTACAACAACGTACATTTTTTAGGTCCTTCTTACTAGGGGCAACATGTATGAAAACTGTCTCGGTCTAAAACTCACTTTGTTGCCTATAGCAACCAATCAGAGCGCCCCTTTCATTTCATATAGTGCTCTGGAAACATGAGAGTGGTGCTCTGATTGGATGCTATGGGCAACAAAGTGAGTTTTAGACCTAGAGAGTTTTTATACATGTGGCCCTAGGTGATTTATCAAGAGGGTATCATCTATATGGGGTTCTTGCTGTCATGGATGCCCCTGCGACCCTCGTCCTGGGTCGCAGGCGCATCCGTGCCCCGATGCTGAGTGGCGCCCCGTCCCGCACGTCGGGTCGTGGGTCCGCTCGCTCCCCTGCCGGTGCCCAAGTCCACTTACCCAGCCACGCTCCTGCCTCGTCCGTCTCTGTCCCTCGGCTCGCGCGGTCCCGCTCCCTAGGGCGCGCGCGCCGGCAGTGTTAGATTTTAAGGGCCAGTGCACCAGTAATTGGCTATTGCCGGGCACTGCCTCTATTTAAGCCTGCCTCTTCCTAGCCGCCTTGCTGGATCTTTAGTGCCCTTGCCTATTGAGAAAGCGTTCCTGTAGCCTTGTCTTGATTACCGTGTACCGTACATTCTTGCCTACGTTTATTGACCACGAATCTCTTCCGCCTGCCCTGACCTTCCTGCCTGCCCCCGACTACGAGCCTGCCTGACGAATCTGTACCTTGCCTACCTTTGGCCGCCACCGCAAGCAAGTTCCGCCAGTGGAAGTGACCTGGTAGATTCCCGCCGCAGCAAGTCCATCCCGCTTTGCGGCGGGCTCTGGTGAATACTGGGACCTACTTAGATTCCGCTCCCTGGTGTGGGCTTCCACCATCGCTTGCGGTGGTCCAGCGGATCCACTACCGCAGACCGTTACACTTGCATAATCCACATACATAACTTTCCCTTTTTGCCCTACTGAAACAAGAACAAATTATAATCTGAATAAGGCATGAACTGGTTCACAGGTGGACCCCTGGGCATGGGAGGCCTGGGGCTTCTTTTCAAGGAAAAAAACTGATAAAAACGGGGAGAAAACAAGAGGCAGAGGGCAGGAGTCTTGTGCAGTATGTGTAGCTGTAGAATGGGCCCAAAGAATTAACTCCCCTGTTGAGGCCCAAGACTCACCTCCACTGGTTGGCTCCAGAAATCACCTCCACTGCTTAGCTCCAAGAATCACCTCCACTGGTGGGCCTCAAGAGTCAACTCCACTGCTTGGCTCCAAGAATCACCTCCACTGGTGGGCCCCAAGAGTCAACTCCACTGGTGGGCCCCAAGAATCTACTTTACTTGTCAGCTCCAGGTACTCCAGTCCAACGCTGATCTGAATGCTGTTTTTTATGTGCTGCACAAGACCCCAATCAAGATGTCTAATTCCTAAATAACTGAATATTCCAATAAAATGTGAATCATAATCAGTATCCTCTGAAAAAGGCTACACAATATTTTAATGCCTAAAGGGTTAATAGAGAAGTGATCCGGGTGGCGGTTTGCAGGCATCGAGCGCCTCTTCATAGTCATTCATGAGTCAGTGTTTGTAATAATGACACTGTGTTGAGCAAACTTCTGCGTTCTCCAGCTACAAATTTGAAGGCTAAAAAAATGTTAACCACAAAAACGTTAAACATTGGTTTATGACAGTCTCAACATTAAACCCTTCGACCAACAGCCAGCTAAAACCAGCACCCATGCTGCAAACTCATGGCACAGGATACTGCGCAGAAGTAGTATAGGCACAGACCAGGCCAGACAGGCTCCTCCGTGGAATGTAAAAGCCTTCATGACCTATTTTATTGCGCTCTCAAAATATCATATTTGGTTTGTAGTTTTTTTTATCTCAGATCGTAAAAATGTTAGCAAGTCCTTAACAAAACAGTAATGTAACAAATAATAATATTGATCTTTATATATATATATATATATATATATATATATAATATATATATATATATATATTTAGTATATATATATAGCACCAGCATATTCTGTAGCACTTTACAATGCAGAGGGTAAATACAAAACAATATCACATAGAAAGGAAACTAATAACAGATCAGATAAGAGATGTCTAGGCATAATTTGTACAATGGTATAGCCATATTCAATATATATAGGGTAGTGCACTTAGAAGTGGATGAACCTGTCACCTAGATAGTATCTGTATGTACAGATGAGTGCATGTGTATGCATAGAGCGGGAGGAATGAAGTTGACTCTAGGACGATTGTAAGAGAAAGGAGGCAGATCAGGGATAGTGGCCTGTCTAAGACAAAGTATTTTTAGAATATGCTTAAAGGGGTTGTCTCATCTCAAGGTTTCATAGGATGCATGAATGAAATAATGCTGCTTTGCTCTGTCACTTCCTGGTCAAGCTGTCTGTAATTAGCACATGAGCTCTGTGTATTCAGACTTCTCTGTTTATCAGTCTAGATTAGCTAAATTACCTTCACTGAGGTCCAGAGAAGCTTCTGAGCTAATGTAAACAGTAGAGTATTTAGTCTTTTGTCTCAAAGATCAATAACACACAAGCTCTCACATGTCACTCCCTACTATCAGATAGAACAAACAGCAGGGGAGAAGGAGTACACAGGTCAGTCACTTGGGAAACCAGAAAGCCCTCAGAAGGTGATAAAATAATTTGTAGCTCCTTAAAAAAAAAGATGAACAACGGAATATATTTGGAAAGCGTCTTCATTTAGTGTTCCCTACATTTTGAAAGCTATTCTTTTTAGTGAGACAACCCCTTTAACATGAGGATATTGTGAGTTAATCCTTTTGTGGGAAAGCATATTCCAAAGAACTGGTGCAGCATGTGTGAAGTTTTGAAGATGAGAATTGGAGGTTCAGATGATGTGTGATTAAATCTTAGATAATTAGCAAATTGTACAGACTGAATAGGATGGTAAACAAAGATGATGGAGGAGATGTATTGGGGTTCAGCACTGTGAAGAGCTTTGGGTGTGAGAGGGAATAATTTGAATTGTATTCTGTACTAAATGGGCAACAAGTGCAGTGACTGGTATAAAGAAGAGTCACCGGTGTAGCCAGGGCAGCCGTTAGGGCAGTAGTCCTGTTACTGCTGTATGGGGCCCAGCCAAAATGTAAAACAAGGGGAGGCCCACTGCCATTGGCACCTACTGCCACCTTCTTTCACAGGTTTGGTTGTAAGGCTGTTGGCTAGTTCTTTCTGCCAAACCTATCATCTCAATTGTATGCGCGTTCTAGTGATGCGCATACAATTGAAGACCGCGGCAAACACTGCTCATATGTGCCGTGGCGAGCGTGATGCAATAAAATGACATCATCAGGCCATCTGTGCCGGGAGTAGCGTCCTAACTCAGGCGGCATAATGACATCACTACACCTGCGCAGGACAGAAAAGCAAGGGGTTCGGTGAAGGAACAGGGAATGAAATTATTTTTTTTCTTCTTTAAGGAAGTGGCCCCCGTATACATACCTACCTATCTTCTCAGGTGCCCTATGTATCTACCTAACTACCTATGGTGGGACCCCTGTGTACCTATCTACCTTCTCATGGGGTCCTATGTACTTATCTACTCATGAGGTGCAATGTACCTACCTACCTACTAACTGTGGAGACCCTATATACCTACCTACCTTCTCAGGGGGCCACATCTACCTACCTACTAACTGTGGGGCCCCTATATACCTACCTACCCTTCTAGGGGGCCCTATGTATCTATCTACTTACTGTGCGGCCCTTATGTACCTACATATCTTTCCTTTCAGGGTGCCCTTTGGAACTACCTACTTACTTTGAGGCACCTATATACCTACCTACTCAGGGGACCCTATGTACCTACTTACCTGCCTTCTCAAGAGACCCTATGTACCTACCTACTGTGGGGTCCCTATGTACCTACTTACCTTCTTTGGGGAGCCCTATGTACTTACCTACTCAGGGGACCCTATGTACCTACTGTACCTACCTACTTACTTATTGGACCCTGTGCACCTACCTACTGTAGGGCTCCTTTGTACCTACCTACCTTCTCAGAGGGCCCTCTGAACCTATCTACCTACTGTGGGGCCCCTGTATACCTACCTACCGTCTCGTGGGCCCTATGTTCCTACCTACTCAATTATACACCTACCTACCTACCTACTCAGGGGCCCCTATGTCCCTAAAACAAACCACAAAAATGTTGCATAGAAAAATATAAAACTTAACTTTTAATATCATTTTAAGTGCTAAAAATACCACTAAATTAAACTTATAATGATATTAAAAGTTGTTTTATTTTTTTTCTGTGCAATCTTTTTGTGTTTGTTGCTGCTAATGTGTAGTTGCAGCACCTTTTTATTGGTAGAGTGCTCAAACAATAATAATTTTTTGAGTGTAAAATTGCTTGAAGAAGGGCCTACATACCTACCTATCGACCTACCTACAGTGGTGGCCCTATATACCTACCTACTCAGAGGACCCTACATACCTACCTACTGATGGGGCACTATATACCTACCTACTGGGAGGACCCTGAATACCTAACTACTGAGGGGGCATATGTACCTTTCTACCTACAGAAGGGACCTATATACCTATCTACGGGAGGGGTGCTATAAATCTATCTACCTTCTGGGGGGCCCTTTAAACATACTTATCTACTTGGGGGGCCTATATACTTACCTGCCTATTGAGGGGCCTCTATATAACTACTTACTAAGGGGCCTACCTATCAATCTAGTAGGGGGCTTATCTAGTAAATGGTTGATTACAAACCTAAAATACCTAATTTGGAAGCATACCTACTTAAAAGGCAGAGTCTGCCTACCCATTGCCAATCTAATTTTAATGGAGAGTCTGCCTATCTGCCGCCTAATTTGGAAGTACTTAGTAATATGAGCTGTAGTACCCATCATATTGTGGGTTTTACCTACTTACTTACTGGTGGTACAAATAGGCCTTATAATCTTCTAAGGGCACTTTCAGTGTTTGGGTTAAATTACTGTGGGGGGGACCAAGAGGGTAAATTTAACTATTTGGGGCATTAGATATGGGTACTGTGGGAGAGAGATGGGGGATAGGTAGGGAGATGCTTGGCAAATTCTGCAGGGACAAGTCATGACCAGGAGAAGTTGGCATGATGGTCTGGCTGGGTGGTAAAAAAATAGAAAACTGAGCAACTTATTAGAGAAGACGTCACCTGTAAGTCACTGGATGTAACTGCACTGTAATCACCTAAATGTCTGCAGAGCCTGTGTACACTGGTACCTACCACTATATGGTCACTGTATGGGGGTAATATATTGTCTACAAAGCATGTGTACACTGTATCTACTAGTATATGGGTACTGTATGGAGATAATATACAGTCTGCGGAGCCTGTGTACACTGGGTATCTACCACTATATGGTCACTGTATGGCAGTAATATACAGTCTGTAGAGCTGTGTACACGTGGTATCTACCACAATATGGTCACTGTATGGTATAATAGTGATCTTAATGTAACGGTTTATAGTGAGTAACAGGACAATGGTATTATTCAGTTCACTTTATTTTGGTGATATGTGGTTGTGATATGTTGTGGCATTATTTGGTCCTTGTATGTTATAATTATTGATGATATTGGTCTGTGTATCTATTCATTTGCCAGTACATTATGGCAGTATTAGTCACTGTATGGTAGTGATATGTGGCGGTATCATTGATCTTTCTATATTGTTGTTCTTGGTGCTCTTGGTCTTGGTATATTGATTTGGTCACTTACAGTATGATATATTGGTCACTATATAATAGTGATATGTGGGGAATTACTTGGTCTCTGCATATTGTTATTATTGTAATATTGGTCTTGCTATACCGCTCGGTCAGAAACATTATGGTGGTATGAGTCTCCATATAGTGGAGAAATGCAGTGATGATGTGAAGGTATTTTGTGGCTTATGTATCCGACGACCCGCAAATAAAGATAGCATTTAAATGTTCAATGTAAACTCCAACAGAAAACTAAACCCCAAAACAATGGCGCATATATTTTTTTTCCTGTTGACCCCACAAATATATTTTTGGGAGGGGCAGGAGGCAGGCGCTTTTGTGAAAATCACTAAATTTTTTTTCCTGATGGAAAGAAAGATAAACCGGGCTGCTTTATTCGGGATAAAATTACAGAGGGGGGAAAAGTGGAGAATTCAAATCTAAAAGTAAGGCGAGAATGTATTTTGGCAACAATATACTCTTTCTATAAGTGGAATAAAAGTGCAGATTTTAAAGATGTTTTTGAGGTACAAGTAAGATAAATGGGCAGGAATGGAATACAGGATGAAGCCTAAACCCAAGAAGCAGCCTTGCTACTAGTACTTATGGTAGAAACACAAAACTGAAAGGGAAATATCCGGTTTGGGGTTTGGCTAGCTATGTATATTGTGAGGGTTAATGCGAATATGTGTACATGTGTGTTGCCATAAGCTCAAGTTTGTTTATAAGAAAATACCCAAACTTCCTCCTTTATAAGACCATACAGATATCCATTTAGGACGATGATTGTGCAAATTTAGGCATTCAAGATGGCCGCGATTCCATGATTATATCCTGCCAACAAGCGACTGAGTTTCGACTAAAATGTCCCAAGAAGCACTGACTGATACAACCGAAATTTCATCTTCCTGGCAACTACTTGAACCAATAGAGAACTTTGTGCTCAACCCCTCCCTTTGGACTGTCCCATCTGGGTGCCAAATTTCAAGGTCATAAAGCGACAATGAATCTCCGTTCCCACTCCGGTACTCCCCAAAACATGTCTAAGTGCAAAGGGCCGGCCAATGAAAGAAAAGAGTCAGACGCGTTGTTCTGGTCCAATCTTATCCATGCACCTCTTCTACCTTTAATTCAGCGCGGCACACATAAATTTTTCCGAGTAGAAAAAAAGGGGCGTGGGCGCATGCAGCTACAGTGGTGACTGAAAAATTCCCCAAGCGATCTCAACCTGTGGACAATGGTTCAAGATATGCTACTGAAACGGGACTTTTCATACGGGGAATTTGCAAAAAACCCCCAAAAAATAAAAACCCCTCAGGGGCAAAAGCACTGCCCCCCCCCCCCTTCTAAAAACCCCAAAAAAATTGCAGAACTACAACTCTGGAAGACCTGAAAAAATGACTAAAGGGGAAAAACTGCAAAATATGGACAAAACTCCAAAAATTCCAAACCGGCATTGCAAAAAAAACCTTTTTTGGACTAATCGGAAAAAAAAGGATTCACCCACAGAAAGCGGGGAAACCCCTGTGAAGCATGAAATGAAACAATTCCCAAACTGTAAAGGGCCCTTAAACCCTCCAAACCCAAAGGGTAGCAGCCCCCTAAAGTAAAGGGGCTCACGGTAAAAAAAAAGCAGGAAGCCGGGGAAAAACCCCCAAAAAACCGAAACCCCCAAAAAGGGGCAAGAAAAGCCCCCCTGGGTCCCGTGTCCCCCAAAGGGGTTTGGGTTTAAAGGAAACTACTCCCATTATGGCAATCACCAAAGCTCAAAAAGGGGTTTTTTTTTTAAAAAAAGGAACGGGAACTGACCACACCCCCGGGAAAACAAAATTTCCCAAAAAATTTTGGCCCCCCCAAGAAACCCCCCCCCCCGGTTTTGGTTTTAAAAGAACAACACCTCCCCCTTTGCCAAGGAAAACACAAGGGAAAAAAAGGAAGGGAAACCCATTTGTGCGGGGAAAACCTAAAAAAATTTGCCATGGCTTGTTTGCCCCCCTTTAAGGCAAAATTCCCCCCTGAAGCGGCATGGGCCCAGGGGCCCTCAAAAAAAGGGGAAAAGGAACCAAGCATTCCATGTGCAGAAGGTACTATCCCCAGAAAATAAAACTCCATAATGCAGCCTACAATCAACTTGTTAAAGTCGTCCCAAAAAACCCGCAACCCATCCCCTAAAAAGCTCAATTTTCCCCTTTCCAGAAATTTTTGGGCGAAGCCAGAAAAATCCCTTTTCCCAAAGGAAATTCCAAGTGGACCACATCCAGATGCCAAAGAGGGGAAAAAAAACAAATATTTTTAGGGGGGCCAGGGACATGTTTCGGGATCCAAAGCATACCCAGGAAAAACCAAACCCATCCCTCCAAAGAAAGGGAAAAAAAGTTGATTAATTTTAAAAAAAACTTTTCGATTGGAATCCCCCGGGGTGATCGATCAAAACCAGGTCCCAGCTTTCCTTTTTCCTGGGTTTTTCCCCCGAAAATTTAAAGGGAACGGTTAAAGGGGGAAAAAAATTTTTGGGGCCTCCCCCAAAACGCCGTCCCAAACCCCAAAGCTCGCAAGGTAAAAAGAAGGAATGGTACCTAAAACCCAAACTCTTGAAAATACCATTGTTTCCCCCCTTTTCCCTTTGGGACAGAACTTCCCCCAATTTTTCCCCTTTAAACCCAATCCCCACACTCCAAAAAGGGAAAACAGGGGCCTCCCCCCTTTTTAAAAAAATTTTTTTTTTTGGTAAACCCCCCCCCCAAAGGTTTTTAAAATTTAAGGGACGGGAAAGTTGATGGGGGACTGAAAAACCCTGTTAAATTTTGTATTAAATTTGCCAAAGATTTTACAAATTTTTCCCATCAGAAAGTTTCTGTTTCCCTCTTCCAGAATCTACGGGTTGAAATTTTTAACACGATTTAAAACCAGGAGATCGAGTGAAAATTTTGAAAAGGAAAAAAATTAAAGGAAAAATTGCCAAAAAACCCCAAAATTTGAAGGCCCCATTCACATTGGGGGGGTTTAGGGGGTTTTTTCACCCGCCCTGCGGGGGTCAAACTAAAGGGAAAGCCAACTTGGACCACTCTCCACTGCAAAAGGCCCCCCACCACAAATGAGGCTTTTTGATATCCTTGCTTTTGTTGTTTTTTTTGGGGGGGAGAAAAAGAGGGAAAGCCCAAAATTTTTTGGTGGACCTAACCCCAAACAGTTAAAACCTTTCTAAATTCGACTTTTTGAAAAATTTTTCCCCAGATCCCATTTTAAAAGGGGGGGTCCCAAAAATTTTTAGAGAAGCTTAAAAAACCAAAAAAGGGGAAATTTCCTATTTTTTGTGTAAAAACCCCGCCCCGGGAAAAAAAAATTGTAGTTTGCGGCCCCCAGGGTGGGGATAAAAAACCAAAAAAGGGCGGGGAAAACCCTGAAAGGGTTTAAAAATGGGAACCCCATTTGGGGTGGGGTTCCCGCTAACTGGGGCCCAAAATCCAAGGGTTGGGTAGGTTTCGCCCCAGAAAGGAGGGTTTAACCCCCTTTTTCTTGAACATGTGAAAAAACCCAACCATAGATGGGGGTGAATACGCCCGGGGGGCATTTTCCCGGGATTTAAAAAATTAAATCGCTGGGGCCTCATAAATTTTTTTTAAAAAATTCCCCCCCCCCCCGGGGGGAAAAAAAAAGGGAAAACCACCCCCCAAACCCCCCCCCCCCCCCAAAAAAACCCCCCAACCTTCCCCCCCCAAAAAAAAAAGCGGGAAACCCCCAAAAAAACCCCCCCCCCCTTTTCCAAACCAAATTTTGTTTAAGCAAGTTTTGTTGTCCCCTATCCCTAATATAGGGATGGAAATGTTTTTCCTTTCCCTTTGAACAAGACACCCCCCAGAAAAATCTGTGTTAAAAAGGGTCAAAAAAAAACACTAAGGGGGGCCCCAAAAAATTACTTTTGGGATGCCCCTGGCTTGTGCTGGGGGCCAACCCACAAAAGGAAACCCACCCTTTCCAAAATGGGGGATAAAACTAAAAAAAACAACTGGGGTTTTCAAACTACTAAAGGAAAAAAAAACGGGATGTAAAAAATTAAAAAAACCCCTTTTTAAAAAAGTTTAAACCCCAAAAAAGGTACGCCCCCCAAAAAAGGGAAGGTAGGGAAAATTCCCGGAAAATTACATTTGGGTTTTTTCCCCTAATGAATCATCCCAAAAGACCCTTTTAAAAAAATTTTCTCAAAGGGAATTTTGTCAGGAAATTTAAAAAAAACCTCAGGTGAACTCTTTCGAAAACAGGACATATTTCCCCCCCCTAAAATTTTTCCCTTTTTTTTGGTTTGGGGATAGGGAAAGTTTAAAAACAATTTCCCCCCCAAAGGGGAAATCAAAGGGTACCAATTTAAAGGGTTGCCATGCCCTTTTAAACCCCCCCTTTTAAAGGGGAACCCCGGCCCCCCAAAGCGACCCCTTCCCAAGGGAAAAGGAGAACAATCCAAACTTTGCTCAGGGGGACCCAAATTTTCCTAAAAATCGGGGGGGGCCCAAATAGGGGTTCCCCTGGGGGGCCCCCAGCCCCATTTAAAAAAAAAAAAAAACCCCAAAACCCCAATACACAGGTTTGCCTCTTTTTTATTCCACGGGTTTTCCAAAATCAACAAAAATTTTAAATTGGGTTTAATTAATTTTTTAAAACCAACAAGGTTTTCAAAAACCAACAAGGGGGATTCCAATTGCCCCACGGGGAAAGGCTGGGCCCCAATCCAAAAAATGACCCTGCAGAACCATTGGCAAAAAACCATGGTTTTACCCAAAAAAAGGGGCGTTTTGTTTTTTGGGAAAGGAGAAGAATCTGTACCTTACTTCCCAAACCAACAGGGGTAAGGGGAAATTTACCGTTCCCCCCGGGTAAAATAAAAAAATTTTATCGAAAGAACTTAAAAAATTCAGGGAGGTAAAAAATCCCTTCCGGGCCCAAATTTGGTTTTGCAAATTGGCTGGAGGGTGAACAAGGGGTTACAACTTTTGGGGCAAAAAAAAAATTCTACTGGTTTTTCTGTGTTTTTTTTTTTTGTTCTTTCTGGGGGGTTCCCCTTTTTTAAAAAAATTTCTACTGGGGCCAAAATAGCCCGGGAATCCGGGGGAAATGTTTCTAATGCAAGAAACAGAACCCAAAAATTGAAATGAAAAAGATAAAAAATTCCCCCAATCAAAAAAAAAGGAAAAATTCCCAAACCACTAAATTTGATAAATTCTTTTAGGGTTAAAACAAACCCTCACACCCAAAAAGGTGGGTTTAAAAAAGGAGGAAAAAGGGGGAATTGGGGGGGGGCCTTATAAAAAGGGCTCCCCCGGAATCCTCAAAAAACCCCCAAAACCCCCAAACCCCCCCACTTGGGGACCAACCTCCAAAAGGCAAAATCTATGTAAAAAAAAAGGGTTTTGAGAAAAGGGGAAATTTGGCATTTTAGGGGAATGGAGGGTTAATGTAATATTGTAAAATTGTTTCAAAAAGCAAAATTTTTGTTTAAAAAAATACCAATTTTCCCTCCTTATAAAACCATCCCAGATACCCCAATTTTAAAGGAGGGTTTGTTGTGCAAAATTGGGGAAAGGCCCTTCAAATGGCCGCAATTCCATGTTTATATCCTCCAAAAAAGCGACTGAGTTTCACTACATGTCCCAAAAAAAACTTTTTCGCCCTGATAAAACCCAAAAATTTTCATTTTCCCCCCCCGGGCAACAAACCAATTTAAAAAAAAAAAAAACCAAAAAAAAAAAGGGGAAAAAAAAAAAAAACCCTTTTTTGCTCAACCCCCCCCCCCCTAGGGCCCCGTGTTCCCACGGGCCCTTGCCCCCCCCCCACCCCCCTTTTTTTCAAAACTCGAAAAAAATTTTATGTGTGCCCGCTGAAAAAAGAAAGGGGAGGGGCATGGATAAATTTGGGGACCAAAAACAGAACCGTCGGGAATTTTCTTTTTTTCCATTTTGGCCGCCCTGAAACTTTGACACAAATTTGGGAGTACCGGGGGAGTGGAACAGAAACCCCTTTTCCCCCTTAAATACCTTGACAAAAATTTAAAGAAAAAAAAATCCCTGTAAAAATAAATTGTCTCAAATAATTTATCGGGAAAACTAATAATTTTTTTCAAAATTTTAATTACATCCCATTAACATAGCACCTTTTAAAACCCATGAAAAAATTATACAAACCTGCCAAAAGGCTCCAAATCCCAATCCCCCTCAAAAATTTACTGAAGCTAAATTTCCCCAAAACAGCAACATTTGAAAAATACTCGGGGGCCCCACCCAAGGGGTTTTCACATTCTCCGGGGTTCGGGGCCTTTGGGTTTCAAACTGAAAAAAAAAAAAAAAAAAAAAAAAAAAAAAGGGCCCACAGCCCCAAATAAAAGGGGCGGGGCCCAATCTTTGGAAAAGGGACCCTAAATTTTACTAATCCCCCCCCCCTTTCCCTAAAATTTAATTTTTCCCCCCAAAATTTTTCCCTTTTAGCCGGGTAACCTTCATTTTTAATGGGTAAAAAATTTAATAATACCATTAATTTTTCCTAAAACAAAAGGTGCAAAAAAAATTTTTAGAGTGCTCATTTAATCCAAAAAAACAAAAAAATTTAAAATCCCATTTTATAAAAGGACCAGTTTTGCGATACTACCCAATTAGTGATATAAAATATCATGTTTATTAATTTCTCACATCATATTTTACCAACTCCCCCTCCCCGTAAAAGGGGACTCCCCCGGGAAAAGGGGGGATCCTTCCTCTCCCGGGAAAGTTTTAAATCGCTGTTGGGTGGGTTGGGGTTTGCCCCCCCCCCCCCCAACCCTGGAAAAACCCCGGGCGGGGCACAGTCCCGGGAAATTTTATTTGTACCGGCCAGGGGGTTGAACGGTAATTTTCAAATCCCACTTTTGGGGCATCAATTAAGGGATGCCAAAGGGCTTTTTTTGACGCTTTTCTACCCTAAATTTTTCAGCTGAAAAACAAATAAAAAACCCTTACCTAAAAACCCCAACCAACCTTCTAAAAATTTCAGTGAAACATATAGGTGAAAACCAAACATATCAAATTTGGGTAATTTTGGGTCTTTTGGGCCAAATTTCCCCTATTTTGGCAGCTAAACCCCTTTATATATCTGGCATTTTTTCTGGCTGTGGGTTGCTTTTAAAATAGTGGTGGTGACAGGGCAAAGCATCATGAGATGCTGCCCTGACATCATTTGGAGCAGAGGTACCACATTGTAGCTAGGCTCTGAAGGAAAGTTGATTAATCTGTTGTTACCCAGCTTGGATGCTGATTAGGAGATCCAATATCCAGTAAAGTTGAAGGATACCACATCCTTTATCAGCTTTCCCCCAAAGCTGTTACACAGATGTGACAAGGGTGTGTGCAAAAGAGGATGTGTCATGTAAAACATGGGGTATGGCTCACTCAAACCATCAAGGTGGCAAGCTGCAATTCAGAATCTCCCTGAAGGCCACTACTAAAAGTTGATAAGTATGCTCTACATAAGACTTATAGTTTACAGCATAGATATACACATACATTTTTATTCATTAATGTTCTTATTTAATCCAGTGTCATTTTATTTTATTTTTTTTATTTTTTTAAAAACTATCAATCCGGGTGTTTTTATGTAACACAAACATACAGACATATCCACAATGCTGATTTGGTGCTGCACTGTGAATCTCCTTAATAAAGGCAGTGTAACGTGCAATGTCATGCCCTGATATTACATTCTTTGGATTTGAATATTTTTGCATGCTTTTTTCACGTTGTTACAGTTTATGTTTGGACAGGCGTCACATGTTCTGTTATAGAGCAGATTTATTTCTCGTGACAGGAAGTAGCTGAAAAAGTCAAGAGTTTTTTTTTGCAGAAATGCTGAAGTCTGTCAGACATTTTCTAATTTAGGGTGACATATGAATTCCATTGTTCTGGCCGTCCACAACATGGTCTATATACACATGGAAGTATTTAAAGAGAATCTGTCACAGGATGACAACTTCACTTTATATGGAAATCTTTTTCTCTTGAAAACAGGAATACAAGCTCCTTCCATCAGTGTCGGCATGATCAACGCCTGCCCGAATGTAAGGGATTAGTGTTCCAGTATCACCTATCCCCATAGTTAACAATGTTATAGATTCTTTCTATATTAAAATTCAGTTCTTGTCTATGAGAGAAAATCCATGCTGAGTCCCTTTATCTTTTCAAATGATGTGAAAACTGTCCACTAAAAAAATTCTACTCAATGTTAAAGGGGTTTTCTCACTACAAAGATCATAAACTGTAATGATGGGACAGTAAAAAAAAAGCACTTTTGCAATTGGTTTTGCATTCCTAGTCATTTAGTATAGCAGGTATTAGCTAATCTGTGAGTGTTCTAGAGCTAAATCAGCAGTCTTAGGTTGGGACACGCCCCCTTTGCTGTGATTGGCTGCCTTATATTTCATTCAGCCCTGTTGGGACACGCCCCCTGGATGGGACACGCCCCCCCTGTGCTGTGATTGGCTGCCTGCACTCCTTTGAGCTGTTTAAAATGAAAGTTAAATAGCTTTCTGTGCTGTCTCTGTCTCTTATTCTCATCTCCCAACTACATGTGAAGGATCTGGGGCAATTACTGAATTTTCTAGCTGCTATATTCACTCTCCCCCCCCATATAACACAGCCTTATACACTGTTCCCTCTCTACCTCCTGCCTGATAACAGAGGGGGGAGCAGAGTACATGTTCTCACATGTGCCTCATCATTTCAGGCTGTATGTATAACTGTTTACACCAATGCAGGTGTTCTGGTTACAATAACCCTGGGAGAGATGTGACAGTGTGAAATGCATGAGAACTGAGGCATTTCGGAGGCCCTGCAAAAGGGTGACATCCCCCCCTTCCCATGCTCAAAACAAAATGATAAAATGTAAACCCAACCCTACGGGGAGGAAGCAACCCTTTTGGGGGGAAGACCCCCTAAAATTTGAAGCTGTAAGAGACAGAAAACAGCTCAAGTCTGCGAAATCTTTGATGAAAAAAACTTTTTTAAGGGCTTTTCCCACGGCAGGGTTTTCAGTCGGTTTTACAGACAGTTTTCGGTTTTTTGTTTAACTGTCGAAACCGCCCTGTAAACCTTTTACTTTGTTTAAAAAAATAGAAAATCCATGCAGCAGTCCACACTGCACAGATTTTCCTTTGGAGGGGTTTTTCGACACTGCCTGCTTTCCCAAAAAAACTTAAAACCCACGTTCATTTTTCCGGGCCCTTTTTTTTGGGCGAACAATCACAGTACTAGAAAATTTCCCAAAGACAGTAAAAAACTTTTAGGGGCCCCCTTCTATCGCGCCCTTCCCTTTCCCCTTTTCCAAATTTAGACCCCACTACATATGATTCGGGGGATTCATATCTGCCCCCGGGGCCCCCAATAAGCTCTTTTCTCCCCCTTTTTTACTGTTTTTTGGGAACTTCCCCCTTTTCATTTGATTGGTCCATACTTCTCCTAGGTTATAATGTTTCCTGTCGCTCCTATTTGTTTGGCTGGTTTTGCCGCCCAATGAAAAGAGTTTTAAAACAATTTAAAATTAAACTGTTTTTCCCGGGCAATTCTCTATTTTGAAAAATCCTGAGTGGGCCCCGGTCTTGGCGCCCAAAAAGCTTTGTTAGTGATTTTTTTTAATGTTTGTTTTTTAAGAAGTTTTTCAGCTTTTTTTCCCATTAATATTTTTACACCTAAAAAAAAATGTTTTTTTTATTTAATACCCTTTGGCCGCCGGCGCTAAAGGGGAACCGAGATTTAAATTGCCCGATCTCTCCATTGACTACAAGGGGACAAGAGCTCCCCGTCTGATTGGCCGGGATACCCAACCCCCCCTTATTTTTCAACCAATCAGCTCTTTTTTTTGCCTTTGTTACTGTATTTTGAACTGTCCCCCCTTTTTTGGCCTGTGTTTGGTCCATCCCTTCCCCAAAAGGGTTTATAATGGTTCACTTTTTCGCCCCTATTCTGCTTGGTTGGTTTTTAAAGCCGCCCAAAATAGAAACGCTTACAAAAAATTTGAATTACTGTTTTTCCCCCGGCAATTTCGAATACCCCAAATTTTCCCGATTAGCGCCGCTCCCCGGCGACAAACGCGTTGTTAGTGTTTTTATTAATGTATGTTTATAAAAGGTTTTTCAGCTCTTTTTAGATAATTTTTTAACATTTAAAAAAAAATGTTTTTTTTTAATCATATCCAGGGCCTCACGGCGTGAGATTTCTTTTCCCCGATCGGGCCCAAGACTACAATGGGAAAAATTTAGCTCCGCTCTGTTTGGGCCCTGAAACCCAAAAGCCCCCGCTACTTCAACCAATCAGCTTTTTTTCCTGCATTTTTACTGTATTTTGAACTTCCCCCGCCTTGATTTTAAATTTGGTTTCCAATACTTCTCCATAGGTTTTAATGGGTCATGTCGCCCTATTCTGATTGGCTTTTTTTTTGGGGCCCAAATGAAAACCCGCTTAAAAAGTTTAAATTTAAACTGTTTTTCCCGGGCAATTTTCAATACCCCCGGATGTACGCCGTTCTTGTTTTTTGGGGAAAGTGATTTTTTTCACTTTTTTTTTTTTTAGAAGGGGTTTGGGAGCTCTTTTTCAAAAGAATGTTTTACACCTAAAAAAGGGGCAATTTTTTTGATTCAAACTCCATCCCGCAGGACATCTTTAATAAATTTCTCACTGTTTTCCACCCCTGTCTCGAATGGGAAAAACATGTTCGGCGAAAACCCCCTCCCACTCCCGCCTAAGTCCCCATGTCCTCTACACTGGCGAGGGCGCGGTAAATTTTTTCCCCCCGCATGTATGAGCGCACCCCTCGGACGGGGGAATATGGGGGGCGCACCCCGCACTGCCCTAAGTTCCCGCACTGGCCTAAACAACGGGGAAGAGGCTTGGCGGCCTTTAACCCGCATGAAAGAGCCCCACCTCGCACCGACTACTTTGAGGCAAAAAATTTCCCCGGAAAAAACGGGCGGAAAAAAACCCGCTCCGACGGGGAAAGAGAACATAAAATGTCCCCCAAAAACCAGTGGGAAAAATTGCGCCCTTTAATTTTGCCTTGCGTGGGGAATGCACCCCAAAGGGGGGAAAGTATAAAATTTGGGCTTTTTTTAAACGCCAATTTAAGGGCGAAATTAAAAATAGCATAGAATGCGCCGGGTTTTTATGAACCCCCTCTACAGTTGGTAAATAAAATCGGGCGCATTTACCCTAGGATGACTTTTAAAGGCTGGGCATCCCATTTTTAAAAATTTATGGGGGATGGGGGGGTTTACCGGTTCTAGTGCCCCCCGCCTCCCCCCGCCCCCCAAAACCCAGACGAAATTGCAAAGTGCCCGATTGGGGCTATTTAAATTTTGGGGCTTGATGCAGGCTTTTATGGCAGGCATTTCAGTAAAAGCGAACAGGGCTCCGTTTGGGATGGGGGGGAAAAAAAATACGCCAGAAATCTGACGCAGTAAGTTCATACATGTCCCCCAAAGGGCCGTTTTCACACGATTTAAATTAAAGGGGGATTTGTGCCCGTTTTTGAGCGCACAAATCCCCGTAAAATAGGGTGCGGGAGGGGGGGCGGGGCCGGAGCGGGCGGGGGCGCCGCCCCGGCCCCTTTAAAAAAAGGAAAAATTTTTGCTTTTTTAACGGCGCTTTCCGGGCCGGGTAAATAATGTCCCATGCATTTTCCCCTCCCCCCGCGGCGGATTTCCCGAGGGGGGAAAGGACGAGGGATTCCCAAACTGTTCTCAATGAGGGGCGGGGGGGGGGGGTTTGGGATTACCGTAAGGGACTCCCGGCGGATTGGGCCTTTTTGAAGCGAAAATCCGGCGCGAATCCCGGCCCCAAATCCGCCCCCCAAAAACCGGGGTGAAGGGAGGCCAAAGAGTTCCTTTGACCACTTTCATTAGAAATAAAATTCTCAAAGGAAATTTTTGGGGAAAATAAAACACTGGGGGAAAAAAGACAAGCCCACACGGGGGGAGGATTAGTCTTCACTAGGCTATGGACTAAGAAACCTTTTTTCCCCATATTGATTGTCCTCACTCATCATAATGTCCTGCCTCCACCCATGGACTTCATCTTCTTATCTTCTTCTTCCCTTTTTCCCTTCTTTTTCTGTTTTTACAGTTAAAAAACCAGAATTTACATACACTACAAAAAAAGGACCACCCTGCATGTTTTTCAGTATCTGACTTGAAATCGAAAAAACCCCTTGTCAAATGAAAATTATTAGGCTTTTTAAAAAATGTTTGCCCCTTTAACTAAAAATTTTAAAAAAAAAAAAAAAGTTTTAAATTATAAAAAAAAAAAAAAGTATTTAAATTCAAATAAAACCCCCCTTTCGCCATTTTCCCCAAATAAAAGAAAAAAGAATAAAAAAAAAAAGGGTTAAAAATTTTTGGTATGGGCCGATCCAAAAAAAGTCCGATCTTTTAAAAAAAATAACATCTTTTTAACCCCCGTGCGCTGAACACCTAGAAAAAAAACTTTCCCCAAAGGGAAAAATTTTGCTTTTTTTTTTATTTTTTTTCATGCCCTTTTAAAAAAATTTGAATAAAAGTGATCAAAAAAGTTGCATGCTTTCCCCAAAGGGGCCCCCTTTTCCCAAGGCCTTTTTGCAAAAAATGAAACCCTCCTAATTCCTTAGGTTTTTTAATTTAAAAAAAAGTTATTGGTCGTACAAAAGGGCCCCCACGGCGAAAATTTTTAAAAAAATAAAAAAATTTTTGGGAATTTTTTTTCCCGCCAAAAAAACATAAGGGAAAAAAAAAAAAACCATACGTTTTTGGTTTTGGGGGAAATGTGTATCAACCGGGTAGAATCAAAAATAACACTGAAGAATAAAATTTCTGAAAAAAAAAAAAATCCCGAAAAACATGGGGGCAAGTACTTTTTTTTCACTTTTGGGCCCCCTTTTAAAGAATTTTTTTTTTGGGGTTTTCCCCGGGTATTTTCAAATGGTACGACAAATTTCCCCGTTGGGGAAAATTAACAGCTTTTTCCCGCAAAAAAAAAACCCCCTCATGGGCTATATAGGGGGAAAAATAAAAACTTTAAAGGTTTTTTGGAAGGCGGGGGAGGAAAAAAAAATTAAGAGAAAATATTTTTTTTCTTTGGAGGGTTTTAAAGGAATAAAGTGGTTGTAAAAGTTCATCTTAAAATTAAATATTACGGTACTGGCACCCAATAAAAAAAATAGCCTTTCTTCGCTTCTCCGTTCCAGCGCTGGCTCTCCCTGGTCTTCTGTTTACCATCTATCTTCTTACAAAATGGTCCATCCCACTCAGCGCCCGATTGGTAATGGGGTTTTCTGCCTTTTGCTTACATCACCAATCAGAGTTGTTCACTTCTGAACGTAGATATAAGGGCACATGACAGCTGCAGCCAATCAGCGGCTGCAGTGGTGACATCACGATTGTAAGAAGGAGTGTAGCAGACAGAAGTGGTCAGAATTATGGAGGCATCCAAGCTGTTTTGTTCGTTTTCCCCTAAACCCCAGTAAAGTGAATGGAAAGTGGATTTCCCGGACACCCGGGTTTTCAAAAAAGGCAAAGGCCAGGGAACTGAAAAGCCAAAAGGGAAGGGCCTTTTTCCCCAACCAAAAGAAAGTTTTCTTTTGACCCCGAAGAAAAGTTTTTTTCATTTACCAAAAAGGGTTTTTTTTATTTTATGGGAAAACCCGATAAGGGAAAGGGGTTTTTTTTTACCAGAACCCCATTGCCTTGGGCTCCCTTTCCTGTTTTTTGTCAACCAAGGGGGGAAGGTTGCACTAATTTTTTACAAGGGCCCGGGGAAATTGGCCCTTATAGAAACAGCATAAATTTGTGTCAAATACTGTTTCTATAAAATTTCCCTTCCCCATCTATAGGAGTTACAGGAACAGCCCAAAAAACCCAAACCCGGGTGTTTCCAAAATTCCCCCGCCTCCCCATGCCCACTGCATGTAGGGGGGACAGGGGCCATTCCAAAAAAAAAGGTTTCAGGTCCTAGAGGTAGGATTCACATTTATCATATAAAATTTTTGACATTTTGCTTTTGGATATGCCATTAATATCGGATGGAATTTTCCCCTTTAAATCCCCTTTAATGACACCGACCATCTTTTGACGTCGGCGGTGCGGGGGGCATTCATCTGCAGCTTTTCTTTTGACGTCGCTTTCGACCCTGGAGGGTTTTCGGCTCCGGGCCCCGGCAGCAGGCGTGAAAAAGGCCCGTTCCCACACAGCTTTCCCGCAAGCCCCCGGGGGGCGGGAAAAAACCCCCCGCTCCCCCGGGGCTTTTAACCCTTTGATTGCTGCTTTTATCACCGCAGTGCAATCAAAGGGGTTTCCCCGCCTGTCGGGGATCGGAACGCCCGGGGACCCGACAGAGCCCCGGGGGGAAAGGCCCGCACAAATCAGCCCCGGGAGCCTTAGTACCCCAGGGGTGTCTTTTGTAAGAAGCCCCCCAATCAGGGGAACTGTGAACTGCCCTATCACTGCCTTTTGGTTTAGACTGAAAGCATTTTCCTGTTGGAATGAAAAATGTGACTTTAAATTTTTTATAAAAACTTTCAGCAGAAAAACAGGGGTTTTCTGGGTGTAAAAAAGAGATGGAATTTTCCTTTTCAGAAAAATTCAGAAGTGTGACCCCTCCTAAAAATACATTTTAAAATCTGCAAATTTAGGAGAAGGAATATATTTTTATGTTTTGTTTTTGCCCTTTTATTATCCTATTCACTATTTTCATCACTTTTTCAAATGTTGTAAGTTATTTTTTATAATGGTTTTTCAAAAAATTTTACTCTTGGGGGCCCCATGTATGAAAAATGTCTAGGTCTAAAATTCACTTTGGGCCCCTAGCAACCAATCAAGCGCCCCCTTTTTTTTCATTTTTGTGCTTTTGGAAGAATGAAAGAGGCGCCTTTATTGGGTTTCTATGGGCAACAAATTTAGATTTAGACCTAGACAGTTTTTCCCTTTAAAGGGGGTCCTTGGTTTTATAGTATGACCTTAGTTTTTGAATGTTTGACACTAAAAAAAATTGGGGCCCTTGTATGAAAAATGTTTTTCAGAAGGGCGGGCTGTTTTCCCCCTAGCAAAACCCAAACAGAGCCTTTATATAACCAAAAACCCGAGCTCAGCTTTTTTTTTCATTTTAGTGCTCTGGGAAAATGAAAGCTGCGCTTGGATTGGTTGCTAAAGGGGTCTGATTGGGTTTTCAAAGGGAACAAAACAGTCTTACTGCTTGACAGTTTTTTAAAAAATAAGGCTCTATTGGGCCCCATGTATGAAAACTGTTTAGGGCTAAAACTCACTTTTTTTTCCCATAGGTTTTTCTAAGGGCAAAAACGTTTAGTTTTGGAAACCCAAACCATTTTTTATGCATGTGGCCCTATGTGTTTTTTTTGCTCTAGAGTTCTCCTGCCTTCATTCTTCTAGTACAGTAAATAGCCAGATAAAATCTAGCGATGGCAGCCATATTAGCTCTGCAAAAGGGCAATTTGTTTCTGTACATATTCCCCCCACAAGGGGGGAGCTGTGGCCCCAAACAAAGTTTACCAGACCCCCGGCCCCTTTCAATTTGTGGTGGTTGTGCCTGGTATTGCAGCTCTCGGCTGATTAGTCTTAGGTAAGTTAAAGTGGATTTGCATTCACAGACATTGATGTCATCTGGATAGGATATACCATTAATGCCAGATAGGTGCAGGTCCCCCCCCCTTTGAGTTGGGCCTCCCCCAATCCCATACTGATGGCCTATCCAGATGTTCAGTGGATCCAGGGTGCTTTCATGGCACTATGTTGATATCCATGGCACATTAGGTCTCCTGTGCCTTTATTTTTTTTTTTAAACTAATTTATTGTATTCCTTTTCAACTATTATGTTGGTGCTTCCAGCCTGCGGAGACCCACAGACACCCACAGGCCAGCTGCCCTGGAAATCATAAGGGTCACATGACTGTCACAGATATAATAGTATATTTCATTCACAGACACAATATTAAAGTCCCATAAAACCCTTTTAAAGTCATGCATCACTAGGTACAAACACTGGCGTTTTCCAGGGCATCCCTATAAAACCAATCGGGGCAGATTTACTAACCCTGTCTAGTAATTCACAGCATAAAAATTAGGCCAAACCCGCCGGAAAATATTTCCAAACGGTTTTGGGCCCCTGTCTCACACAGTATGATAAATCTTGCTACACTTGTCTAACTTTATACCACCTATAGGAGAGCTTCATAGGATAATTTGGCTCACACTGTCACATTTAAATCCAGGCTTTTTTTCGCTAAATTCGTAGGTCCCTTACTGTAAAACATTCCCCCTTTGTCTAGTGAGGGGCACATAGGGGAAATGTATGAAGTGATTTTTGGGGAATATTTAGGTAAAAAAAATCACACGTTTTTTTTGCAAGAGACAGTTGTGCAAAAAATTTACTTTTGAAACTGTTTTTTTGCCGAGCTTTACAAAATGGTCGTTGCTTCACACTGCATGAAAATTTTACTAAAACTAAAAAAGTGGAGCATATTAGACTTTTTGGGCCCCTTTTGGGATGAAAAAAGTTTTTGCAGTAAGACTGTCTTTGTTGCCCATAGCAACTAATCAAGCTCTTAGCAACAAATTAAGCCGCTTTTTTTTTTTCCAGAGCACTTATGAAATGAAAAAATGAGCTTTGATTTGGTTGCTATGGGAAACAAAAACAGTCCTTTTTCTGCTTGACAGTTTTTTTATACATAAGGGCATATTTTTCCCCCCCTTCCCGGTTTTTTTGGGGGGGTCACTCCCCCTAAAGGGGGCCGTGGGCTCACCCCCTTTTCCCCCCCCTTGGTTTTCCAACCCCCCGCAGCTGAAGGCTGCGAAAGGTTTTTTCGTGTAAAAAGGCATCCCCCCCGGGGAGGTTTTCGGATGCTGCCCTGAAAACCCGTCCTCTGCCGTGCCCGGCAAAGCTTGTGTAGCTTCATAGCCACACCTTAAAATTTCCCGCTTTCCCACTTTTAAAAGTTGGCAAGTATGTTTTAAGGGGGGCCCAAAATTCTTTTTTTTGACAAAACCCCTGAACACTTTATTAAGGGGCCAAAATGTAGAAAAATGTTTAGGTCCAAAACCCACTCTTTTGCCCATAATAAAACCCATGGGGAAAAAAATGATTTTTAAAACCTAAAAAAAGGTTCAAAACATGTGGCCCTAAATCTTAATAAATCTTTTTACCCTTTTACCCCCGTGGGTTTTTCCCCCTCAAGACAGATGTATTTTCTGCCAGTTTTAAAATTTTTTTGCTCCCCTAATTTTCTGAAACCCGATAATAAAAGTTGGGGTAATTAACCCCCGATGGGCCCAGGCCCCTCCCCAACATTGTTTCCCCCGTATATCAAGGCCCCAAAGTTCTAGTAGAAGATAACCTCACTTAGGGCCACATGTATGAACGGTTTTTGGGCTAAAACTCACTTTTTCCCCTAGAAAAACCCATGGGGAAAAAAATGAGTTTTTTGACCCAAAAAAAGGTTTTAAACACATGGAACCCTTTGACTGGGCCTTTTGAACCAAAACCAAAAAGCCAAATTTAAGGGGACAAGCATATTTTATGTATAGATAGAGGGTAGGCCCACAATTTCCTCTAAAAACTGTAAAGGGGGGGGTTTTTCCCCATGTGTTTTAGAGCCAAAAGGGCAAAATTTCCAACACACTTTTCCCTTTTAATGATTTAAAATGCTGGAGGTTTTTTAAAAACTGTTTTGGCACAAAGCTACAGAGGGTTTTTTTGTTTAAAAATTTTTTCATTAAAAATTTGAAAAAAAAAAGCTCCTGTGCTGGAAGTAACACTCAGCAGTTGTGAAATAAAAATCGGTTGGGTGGCAACTTTGGGGGCATGAAAAAAAGAAATTTAACGGGAGAAAGGTTGGTAACCTAGGGAAACTTGTGTACACTAGCAGTAGATATAATCTTATTTCCTGAAAAAAGCAAACTCAAAACAAAATTGTATTTGGTAATAATCTTCCCTTTACCTTCCCCCCATGTCCCCAAAGCTAATAAATGGAAAACCCCTTTTAAAAACCCAAAACTTTCATGTACTTAATTTTTTTTGCACAAAGTAAAACAGAAAATGGGACATTTAGCTTTGTTTAAATCCCCCCCGTGGCATCAAATAGGGATTGTAACTATATGACCTCCTTAAAATTTTTTAAAAAGGTTTGGGTTCCCCATAGATAAAGGTTTTTGTACAGTTTGTATTTTTTAAGCTTTTTTGGAAGTATAAAACAGAGGAAACATTTCCTGTTAGCATGAAAATTCTTTACACGTAATGGGACAAATTCCCTTAATGTTTTTCTACCAGTTTTATGGAGTAAATACAATAAATATATGTTGTTTTGGCCAAGGTCATATTTAAGAAATGTCTGCACTACATTCATCACACACTGTATGATACCAATAGATACCAATTCACTGCACACTTTAATAAAAACTGCACCAAAAACTGGATTATCCCAATTTTTGCACATATTTAGTTTTTTCTTGTAGACATAAAAAACCCACCTGTGCAGCATTTTTATGTTTAATTTATTATTATATATATATATATTATATATTTATATATATGTGCGTGTGTGTTTAAAGGAGTTTTTTATTTGTGGCGTTTTGTAGAAGCATTTCTCCGGGCATTTATGAAGCTCTATAGCACATGTGTTAAACACAAGGCCCGCGGGCTTGTGTTATCCGGCCCGGCACATTTTTCCGTTCAGCCGCCGCAGCGTTTACTGAGAGCCGCGAATTGTCCGCCGCAGCGCTTACTGAGTGAGAGCCGCAAGCTGACCGCCGGCAGCGCTTACTTAGTAAGCGCTGCGGCGGCCATTTAGCGGCTCTCACTGAGTAATCCTGACTCAGTGGGAGCCGCAAAATGACTTCTGCAGAGCTTACTACGCTGCTGCTATAGCCCCTCCTACCTTGCGTGGTGCCGTCTTCTGCGGAGCAAGACGGCGCGCACGGTACCTCGTGGTGTGCCCTCCCGTCACCACACCGTCTCCTTCCCATCTCTGTGGCCAGGACCTGAGTCTCGGACGCCGGTCCCGAACAATAGAGGCAATCAGGCCAGGTCAGAAGTCAGTCCCCCTGCTCTCAGTACTGTTTCCCTCACACTATCTGCAGACTGCTAAGCAGTGGGCAGGCCCTGACCCCACAGTCTTTGAAAAATGTTCATTTTTTTTTTTCATGATTGTTGTTAATAGTACAGGTGTTTAGTGGCCACTGTACCACTAGTTGTGGTCAGCACTGCTGACTTATCATTAACTGGGCTTTTATTAACCACTTCACGACCTTGGATGTATGCATATGTCCAGGTGGTTTGGGGGTTAATGCACCTGGATGTATGCATATGCCCAGGTGGTTTGGGGGTTAACGCACCTGGATGTATGCATATGTCCAGGTGGTTTGGGGGTTAAACTGGATGTTATGTCCAGGTGGTATTGGGTTACGCACCTGGATGTTGTATGTCCAGGTGGTTTGGGGGTTAACGTACCTGGATGTATGCATATGTCCAGGTGGTTTGGGGGTTAAGACCGTTTGGATGGTTGAATGGAAATATGTCCAGGTGGTTTGGGGGTTAATGCACCTGGATGTATGAATATGTCCAGGTGGTTTGGGGGTTAACGTATCTGGATGTATGCATACATCCTGGTGATTGTGCGAACTGTAAAGCAGAGTTTGTGCGATCGCTGCGGTATGTCAGCACTGACATCCCGCAGCATCGACACCTTCTGTGTCTCTGTCTGTGCTAGCAGCCGCACGATCATACACGATCATGCAGCTGCTGTGTGCTGACAGACAGCACGGAAGGTAGAGAATGCCTTCCGGATTGTCTGTGACGTCACCATGAGTGTCAGTTACAATAGAGACCAATACACTGCAGAAAGCTGTGTATTGATTTCTATTTTAAAAATGATTTTCCCATTGAAAACAAAAGGTTAAAAAGTTAAAAAAAAAAAAAAGGTGAACACAGTAAAACACAAACACAAAAAATAAAATAAAAACACTTACACCGCCCTTTCTCCTTTACAAACGCCAATCGCCCCAAATAAGATAAAAAAAGAAAGTACCCATATTTGGTATTGCCGCGTGCGTAACGCCCTGCCCACTAAATCTGTCATGTTAATTAACCCACACAGTGAACGCCGTAAAAAAAACCTCTGCTTTCCTGGTTGCCCTCAAAGGACTAATTATAACATTAATACTGTATAAACGTGACTACTTCTTAATAGGTTGTTTAACTGTTAAGGAGACATGTCATTTATACAGTTTTAAAATTATGTCGGCCCTTTAAGGTCCACCATGAGGCTGATGTGGCCCCCGGTGAAAACGAGTTTGACACCCCTGCTCTATAGAGAAGTGTAGGGAGGAAAACGCCAGTATAAACTCCAAACCTAGAGTTGCTCACTCCAAAAAACAAAACTAGGAGCAAGAAAAATGCTGATTATTGATGTTTATCAAAGCAACCTTAGGGCTTATTTCCATTTCCATATAAAATACTCATCAAATGTGAATGTATACAAAAATGTATCTGCAGTTTGTTTCATTTTCGTGTTGCGTACATCTATCCCTGTTGTTTTTCTGAGTTGCCCATTTTTCATAATTTGTTCTCATTTTAGTTAAAGGTTTAACTATGCTATTGCTGTTTTTTTTTTTTTTTTAAATGTTCAAGGTACATGAATGATAAAATATAGAAAAGATATGAACATGTGAACTATGCAAACATGTCCCAACTTTGATTAGATTAGAAACCTT
Source organism: Phyllomedusa bahiana (assembly GCA_025379985.1). Classification (NCBI taxonomy): domain Eukaryota; kingdom Metazoa; phylum Chordata; class Amphibia; order Anura; family Hylidae; genus Phyllomedusa; species Phyllomedusa bahiana. Next base: position 48,261 of record JAODAL010005383.1, on the reverse strand, counting down.
AGCTGTACGGATCCACTGGAACTTGCTGTTTATTTAAAAAAAAAAAAAGTAGTGTGTTGATTTATAGGGTAATTGGGCCCCTTTTGCTGAAAGTTCGTATTGCTCAACTTCAGGGATAGAAATAACTCCCATAGAAATGCACTGATTTGCATATAAGTGTGACGTACTTGTGATTCCAATTCATTCTTGCTTAGAACAATAAGTTGCTTCATTGATGTTCAGTATAAAAGGTGCATGAACCAGCAAATTTAAGTCCTCTGTCACAGGTCAATTTGTACTTAAATGAAAAAAACTTGCAGCACTCACAAAAGTTTGGAAAAAAGTGAAAATATATATGTGCTGGTACTTGTAGTTCCATATTCCACAGCAGATAGTAGCTATAGAACGACAAGTTCCAGCATGCCACAGAAGCACATGAGGTAGAAATGAGATGAAATCTTCTTAACAAGGGCAGCGACAGCAAAACAAATGTAAAAACCCTTCCCTGCACTGTCCAAAAAAAAAAAAAAAAATCCTTTTGTGCTGAAGTTACATGTAATAAATATACCTGTTCTGACTTACATACAAATTCAACTCAAGAACAAAGCTACAGTCCCTATCCAGTTTGCAACCTGGGGACTACCTAGATAGATAGATAGATAGATAGATAGATAGATAGATAGATAGATAGATAGATAGATAGAGATATGCAGAATATGCATAAATACCAATGCTATATATTATGCAAAGCAAGAAAATCTTCTGACACACTTCAGAGAACAAGAATGGTTGGCAATACAGGATAAAAATGTGCAAATTGTAATGCAAAGACCAAAGAAAGGCACAAACCTTGGGCACACACCAAAGCAAATCATATTAAAATACAGCAATTTTATTAGGTTAAAGATAGGATATAAAATCAATGGGTCTTATGTATGAATACTATCTAGCAGTAAGACTGTCTTTGTTACTCATAGCAACCAGAGCTCAGCTTTCATTTCATATAGGGCTCTGGAAAATGTAAAGCGGCGCTCTGATTGATTGCTATTGGCAACAAAGACAGTCTTACTGCTAGACAGTTTTCATACATAAGGCTCAATGAATCATAGTTCATGTCTTAGGTCTTTAAGGTTTTTTAATTGATTTTATGCGCTTTCTTGACCTTATAGAAATGGTGTGTTTTGACATGATTTGCTTTGCTGTGCCGTCGTAGTTTGTGCCTCTCTTTGGTTTTCGTAATTCTTGCCATATTTTACCCATTACCGATAAGGGTAGAATTTGGTGTATATTTAGCTCATTGGCAGCAATACGTTCCACAGTGTATATCTACTTTTATTCTTTTTGGACAAAAAAAAGAAAAAAAATCCAAAAATTATAGAGATAAAATTGTAGATTGAAAGGGGCCTAAACTGCTTAATGCGATCATGTGTGATATGTACCATGCATAACCCTATCCTAATGCAAGCTATTTGCCAGGTGTAGATACATAATTACATATGTCTGTGTGCCCTGTCATCCAATCTCTGATAGACATGCTGGTATTTCTAGTCCCACAAGAACTCAGTAACCAGTAGTTGCCCATTTCTAGACTCATAACTGTGTATGGGATTGAAAATAAATTGACTTGTACAATGAAATCCCACTGCTTGTATTTGCTTTCTGTTGTTAATGAGGCATCGTGCTGCTCCTGAGGCCTTGATGGAGTCACAATGCTTTGATATATATATATTTATGAAGTGGATTTTATAAGGAGTCCAGCTGAGTGGTGACTGCAGGCCAGCTATGCCTTGTAGTGTAGTCTACTAACAGAGGCCTACTGTGCCCACATAACACAGCCACCTCTATGACTTATGTCAACACCAGGATGAAAAGCACATTTACATCAAAAAGATAAGAAAAATATTCTCTTTGGCCTCCAGCAGCCACAGGGCAGCCCTCCGCTGACCTTGTTATTATTTATAGGACTGTGCTACAAAATAACCTGCATCAATGGGAACTTATACATGATTCTTCAGAGCCTTCTGTAATATAGGAGACCATGTAATATGTCAGTGGTAGTCTCCTGAATTCATATTGTCCATACAGGGCAGGTAAGAGCTGTCAGCGACCTTCCTCATTTTCAGGTTCTAATAAATTTGTAACTTATCCTGTAGTATTGTCATAAACATATTGTAGATTTAGGGCTTCTTCCCATGGCACCGGTTATTTGTTGGTTTTTCAGATGGTTTGCGGTTTTAGAAACCATTTGAAAACCGACAAGCAACGCTCCCCCATAGACTTCAATGAAAAACCTGTGCAGCCGTCCCCACTGCACGGATTTTCTGCTGGACAGTTTTTTACACTGCTGGCGTTCCGAAAAACTTAGACCATGTTCATTCTTCTGCCCGGTTTTCAGGCGGAACATGAACATTTGGGTGCGAAAGGGGACAGCTTGAATCTGCAAACTGCGGACAAAGGCTGTCCCCCTGCATGACAAAAAAAAAGACCAAATACAATTCGGCATTTCTGACCGGTATTTGGTCTTTACCGTGTAAATGCACCCTCAAGGTAATCAGTGGATGCTATGAATATGACTCTTTTTCTCTTAGACTGGTCCTGTTCTAATAGTTACAGAAGGTAACAACTGTTTACATCATAGTTAGACCATGCAGAGAAATAGAGAGAGAAAGAAACTGGATAAATATATACCTAGAGGGAGACCGGGGGAAAATACACATTGAGACCGTAAAACATAGATAGATAGATAGATAGATAGATAGATAGATAGATAGATAGATAGATAGATAGATAGATAGATAGATAGATAGATAGGTAGATAGATAGGTAGATAGATAGATAGATAGATAGATAGATAGATAGATAGATAGATAGATAGATAGATAGATAGATAGATAGATAGATAGATAGATAGATAGAAAGATAGATCAAAACTATCTGATTAATAGATACATAAATAGACATAATTAAACAAACAGGATAAATAAACTAGGTATAGGTAGGTAAATGGAAAGATAATAGACATATATATAAATAGATCAACACTGAATGATAAATGTATGGATAGAGATAGATAGATAAATTTAGATAGATATTTAGATAGATAGATAGATAGATAGATAGATAGATAGATAGATAGATAGATAGATAGATAGATAGACAGACAGACAGACAGACAGACAGACAGATAGATAGATAGATAGATAGATAGATAGATAGATAGATAGATACTAAAAACGGATTTGTAAATAAAATCCTAAATGATGAATAAATAGAGGTATAGACACAATGTAAATGGATAAATAAATAGACACTGGATAGGTAGATAGATTGAAAGATAATAGACACATATGGGCGACATGTATGATCGGGCTTTTCACCTATTTTCAGGCGTATAATGCGCCTCACTGTGCCGGCTCTGCTGTCGAACGCAGTAATGCACTGTTAGGCGCAAGCTTTGCCCCTTTGTAATGCGCCTAATATGAAGGGGCGTGCTGTGGCCGTTCTGGGGCGGGACGCACCACATTTGAAAACTCAGACGCATGAAGGAATGCGGGTCGGCAAAGTGAGGCGCATTAGAGCTCCGACAGGCAGACCTAGTTCAATGTGGTCTGTCTTCCAGAGGCGTCAAAGTTTGCCCCGCATGTATGAGCGCACTTCGACGCCAACATACATCAGGCGCAGTTTTCACGGACAAAAACATGAAAACAGGCGCTTTGACGCACTGATCTTCATACATGTCCCCCTAAATGATTAATAGATACATAAATAGACATAGATAAACAGGATAAATAACCTGAATAGGTAGGTAAATGGAAAGATAATAGACACATATATAAATAGATCAACACTGAATGATGTATGTATGGATAGAGATAGATAGATAGATAGATAGATAGATAGATAGATAGATAGATAGATAGATAGATAGATAGATACTAAAAACGGATTAGTAAATAAAACCCAAAATGATGAATAAATAGAGGTATAGACACAATGTAAATGGATAAATAAATAGACACTGGATAGGTAGATAGATTGAAAGATAGATAATAGACACATATATAAATAAATCAACACTGAATGATATATTGTATGTATGGATAGAGATAGATAGATAGAGAGATAGATAGATAGATAGATAGATAGATAGATAGATAGATAGATAGATAGATAGATAGATAGATAGATAGATAGACAGACAGACAGACAGACAGACAGACAGACAGACAGACAGACAGACAGACAGATAGATAGATAGATAGATAGATAGATAGATAGATAGACAGACAGACAGATAGATAAGGTAGACATTGGACAGACAAATAATAATGAAGAGAGGGACAGGTAGGTAATAAAGTTTCATTGATTGTTGAAATCCACTTGTTTCCAGGTCGCAGGCATTACACTGACTGGGTATTATCTATATACTGTGTAGTTGCTATTATAATATTAATGATTATTATATTTTTTTTTTCGTTACTGCCAACCTTGTTGACATGATTTTCACCTCTGCCCTTTGAAATTGGCTCTTTTCTGCATTATGGATTTCTTGTTGCTGATGATCTAGTAAAGTTTTAACTCGGAGTGAAAAGTCAGTATTCTTATACCAATAACGAAGAACTGTCGGGAATTGACTGAAAAAAACACTGATAATTACCAGTAACTTATTTCTACAGCAGAACTTCGCAAGACAGTATTGGGGCAACTACTACACTAGTGATTATCCATGACCACTATACGATAAGGGAATGTTATTAGTAACCGTGGCAAATAGAAGCAAAGACTGGAAGGATAAGAACAATGATAGCAATAAGAAATATAGAGATCTAATCTTTACCATTATTACTACCAGTGAGTGACAAAGTGATGTTAGACTGTTAATAACATAATAGAACTTGAATAAAAATGATAGTGGATACATGTACATTTCTATAATTTTATCTATTATAAATTAATAATTAATATTCATTATGAGCAACAACATCATCCCGACTGTGTACTACATCTATCTACATACATACATGTATATAATTGGGAGGATTACGTTAATCATCGTTAATATTAATAATTGTTGTTTTTATAATAATTATTATTATTATTATTACTAATATTATTAATCTGTATTATTTCCTTATGACAATTACAGTCAGTTGTACTGACAGAAGCACAAAGGACTTCTTTCTTATTGTCATTATTATCAGTAATACTAATTATTAAAAATAAACAGGAATTCTAATCAGCCTATAATACACCCAACATTACTTGGCCTAAGTATCCCTGTTTTCCAAAACAAGAATAATTCCTCATTAGCAGAACAGGTGATTGCTGCTGTGGTTACAGGTAACTCTGGCGCTGTACAGGGCGCACAGAACAGGACTGGTGCTGATCCCCAGACTGTGCACACGGTGCGGAGAGTGTGATTGACAGCTCCCCTGGAGGGGCGCAGGGGCGCGCGCTATCAGGACGCGGGCGATCGAAACAGCTGGAAGACGCTGCTCCCGGCTAATGCAGCGGACGGGGGCGGCCGGCGCTGGGGTGAGGATCACATAGGACCCGGTATCCTCATTGCTCTATAAAACTGACAACTGCTCTGTAAGATGTGTCTCTTCATCTGTGGTGGAATTAGAGCAGCATGGTGGGAGTTGTAGTTTAACCACAGTTGAAGACTCAAAGCCGTGGACAATTGTGAAAGGAAAAGTAAAGCAGGGTGAGGCCTTCAATGTGCAAGTTGGCTAAGAAAACGGATGCAATAAATGCATAATATACATACATGTGTAGATAGAGAGAGATGGAGAGATAGATACATAGATAGATAGCATAGATAGATAGATAGATAGATAGATAGATAGATAGATAGATAGATAGATAGATATGAGATATACAAATATTATTTCTTGCAACATATATATAGCTATACTATGTTATGCACATGTATATACATGGATATGTAGCAAATGTATATTTCTATACATACTATTATATATATATATATATATATATATATATTATATATATATATATATATATATATATATATATATAAATAAAAAATAAAACTTATGAATACCTATATATTGCTGTGTGTTTAAATAATTATAATATATGTTGCATGTTCGTAAATATACGTAATTATTGTACTTGTGTATATATGAATGTGTGTATATATATATATATATACATATATATGATATATATATATATACATATATATGTATATATATTATATATATATAATCATACATACACACATGAATTTTTATGATAAATTTTGAAGCTTGAACAAGATATATATTTAATACAGCTGTTAGGTATCATGTATTTATTGCTTCACTTTTTTAAAATATATATATATTTTCATACACTATAGTAGTTAAAAAAAAACTATATTTGACGTGTATTATGGCCATTTATCGTTCCATGTATATGAATGCACAGGGATGAAACCACAACTGATATTTTCAATACTCCTATTTTATTATAAAATAAAAGCAGGGATAACTCCGAATGATTTTATTCACATATTATATATAGAAACATAAAATAATAATATGTCAACTGACCTGATCCAAAGCATAAAGGGATACATAATGTCATTTGGAGGGGTATTGGAAAGTGCTTTGATTGAGCAATAAGAAGCAGGTCCTGGTACAAGGTCTGATTAAATACCCTGGATGATGGCCTTGTTGTACACAGGATACCTGCATTATACATAGCGTTTATAGGAAAAAAAATCACATGTCCATGGAGATACACAGAAAGGCGCCTGGTTCAGTTCTGCTCCTGTAAACTGGTTTCTATGGATCCCAGAGGCCTTGATGATGAATACATTTCGGAAACATTTTGTAGGTGCTTCTCAATACATATGCTTGACCTAGTATGTGGTGGAGGAGCTTAGACAACAGGGCACGTGCAAAGGTCACATGGAGATGGTTCTTCTGCCTTCTATTTACCCTTTCGTGATAGACCACAGGACCAACCCAGAGTCACTCTCTACAAATAGCACTGGTCACTCTGAAGGATCATAGATAAAGCTGTATCCATCTTAAGAGCCCAGGTCCACTATATAAGATTACATTGGGATGACATTTGAGTCTACTAAAGTGTGACGGTGCATGGGATCTCCTCCTGGTACAGGGATGGCATGAAACCCTGAGGGTGACTTTCCCATGAGGTATGTGGGGTTCTGATGATATGTCAACCCTGGAGACCCTTGATAGAGCAGTGAGCTCATTGTAACTTATAGGCTCGACTAATAATGTAATGGTGGAAGCGTAGACAAGGTGGAGATGGGTAAGGTCACCTGGGGTTGTGCTGGAGCCCACTACTGTACCTTTTCTCCACAGATAACAGGACCAACCATGTTGTCATTAACGGAGTCACTATCCACATTGTGGCGCTGTAGAGTCTTTAGAGATAGCTGTATCAAAATTATGAGCCAAGGTCCACCAAGTTAGAAGACATTGGGTTGAGGATTGAGTCTTGCAAAGTGTGATGGTGCATGCTGTCTGCGCCTGGTACAGGTATAGCGCTGGGGCCCTGAGGGTGACCCATTCCATGAAGTGCCTGAAGACCAGGGTTGGTGCTGAGCAGCAGAGCAGGGCTGGACGAGGTGTGGTCGGGGGTGCCTGATGGCGTTTTGTCGTCATCTGAGCTTCCTAGGACTGTTTTGCCGCCATTCATCGAAGAAGACAAAGTGTTGTGACTGTTGGAATTGGAGTTTTCGTTATTCTCCCTTAAAGATAACAGATATTTACATATAAAAATCATACAGAAAATGTGTGGTCAGCACCTACATATTCTCTACTATCTCTCACCTATCCGATATCAAACTGCTTTCTATCTATCTATCTATCTATCTATCTATCTATCTATCTATCTATCTATCTATCTATCTAATCTATTTATTTATTTATCTATCTATCTATCTCATATCTATTTATCTATATATCCATATCATATCTATCTATCTATTCAAGTATTTATCTATCTATCTATCTATTCAAGTATCTATCTGTTTACTCATCTCATATCTATTTATCTATCCATATCTAATATATTTATCTATCCATTTATCTATCTATCTATCTATCTATCTATCTATCTATCTATCCATATCTATGTATTTATTTATCTATCTATCTCATATCTATTTATCTATATATCCATATCATATCTATCTATCTATTCAAGTATCTATCTGTTAAGTCATCTCATATCTATTTATCTATCTATCCATATCTAATATTTTATCTATCTATCTATCTGTCTATCTATCTATCTGTCTATACATCTCATATCTCTTTATCTATCTTCTCATCTCATATCCATCTATTTGTCTAGCCATATCATTTTTTTTATCTATCTATGTATCTGTCTATCTACCCATCTCATATCTATTTATCCATCCATCCATCCATCCATCCATCCATCCATCCATCCATCTCCTATATTTTTACCTATCTCTCTATCCATCTCATATCTATCTATTTATTTATCTATCTATCTACCCATCTTCTATCTAAATATCTATCAATCTGCTATCTTTTATCTATTTATCTATCTATCTATCTATCTATCTATCTATCTATCTATCTATCTATCTATCTATCCCATATCCCTATTTATCTGCCACAGAACAATTGAATCTCACATGTAGTGTTCTATCATCTCCCTCCCTGTACACACACTCACCTATGGATGTGCAGCTTTATCTATGTTGTGGACTGTATGTATATATTTGTGGTCACATTCACACTATGCATCATTTTGCATTGGTAAAGCACAGATACATAGCTACCTCTACCTTCTTCCCTACATATTACCAGGAGATTATTTTTAGACGTTTTCTCAGCGGTAATCCTGGTTCCCTTCTGCTTTTACACAAATGTTTCTGTTTCTTCCAGTGCATACACAGAAAACCCAGTAGGATTAACCCGTCCCAGCCTGGGAGCTTGTATTTCCTATAGAGTGGTATATATCATTCCTGCAGTATTATAACTACCCCGCTATATACTGAAATACTCCCAACTAATAGATCAGCGTGACCTGGGATTTATTGGATCTTATTGATTCATTAATTAATATTTATTAATCATATTCTGCCCAACAATTAACTCAGCTCCTTAAGTACAAGTTGTTAGCATAGACTGCAATGCAAGTGTTATCTGATAACTCACTGTTACTCAATAGTCACTTCTAAGTAACGAAGCATCCACCAATTACTTTGCAAAGGGTTAACTTTGTTGTGTGTTTGTTGCAGTTTCCTAACTCTTGGATGCTGCGTGTTGTAGTCTTAGAGTCAAATGTTGGGAGTTGTAGTTGTACCGCAGCTGGATGCTGGGAATTGTAGTTTCCAAACAGGTGGAGAAGCACAAGGTGGAAACCAATGCTTCACAGTATTTTGTCTATTTATGTATCTTATGTCACCTTATACATTGTTATATTCTCATATCACAGCGATGCTCAATAGAAGTATTTAATATACCCCACAGTAAAATTGGCTCAATGACATTAGATTAAAATGATAACTATTATTATTTGGGATTATAATTTATGATGTTAATGTTTACTTCTCTGTTAGAATACATATCTCCAACATAAGTAAATGTATAGTTATCTGATAGTGAATACAAGGCTATAATGTGCTTAGAATAAACTTCTATAATAGTGTAAGCGTCTATCAAAGGATCACACTCTAAAACATTGGTCTGCAAAGTGCGGCTCTCCAGCTGTTGAGAAACTACAACTCTCATCATGCATTTATATAATCTATATCAGTGGGCACGATGGGACTTGTAGTTTCCCAACAGCTGGAGAAGCACAAGGTGGAAACCAATGCTTCACAGTATTTCGTCTATTTATGTATCTTATGTCACCTTATACATTGTGTTATATTCCCATATCACAGCGATGCTCAATAGAAGTATTTGGTATACCCCACAGTAAAATTGGCTCAATGGCATTAGATCAAAATGATAACTATTATTATTTGGGATTATTATTTACGATATTAATGTTTACTTCTCTGTTAGAATAAATGTGTAGATATCTGATAGTGAATATAAGGCTATAATGTGCTTAGAATAAACTTCTATAATAGTGTAAACGTCTATAAAAGGATCACACTCTAAAACACACGTGTCAAACTGTGGCCCTCCAGCTGCTGGGAAACTACAACTCCCATGATGCATTTATATAATCTATAACAGTGGGCATGTTGGGAGTTGAAGTTTCCCGACAGCTGGAGGGCCGCAGCTTGACACCCCTGCTCTAAAACATTGGTCTGCAAAGTGCGGCTCTCCAGCTGTTGAGAAACTACAACTCTCATCATGCATTGATATAATCTATATCAGTGGGCATGATGGGAGCTGTAGTTTCCCAACAGCTGGAGAGACGCCCTTTGCAGACCACTGATCTCGCTAGTCAGAGGATGTGATTGATTCAGCAGCAATCAATGCTTTCTATTAAAGTTGAAACATTGACCCAATTTCTGATCAGTTGTGCAAGTGATTTGTTATTTTCTGCATTATTTTGCACATTTCTAATGGAAGTATTTTTCTATCGTTCTTCCTGAAAACCAAGCCCCGAAGGCAGGAGTGTAAGGAATAAAAAAGAAAAGGTTTAATCGATACAACCCCAGGAAAAAGGCAACAGGTGAGTTGGGGAAACTTCATTTGAAAATCTTATTCGTTCATGAAAATATTTTATTAGATGGAAGAAGATTTTATGTGACTAAAGTACAAGTTCTGTTCGGTAGATACAAAGTAAAGAACCGCGTTGTAGAAGATGCCGCTTTTAATAGAAAGTGGATGAGCTGATAATCAGGACCAGACCGACCATTACTGGTCGGAGCTGACAGCTCTGTCCAGTCTACTAAAAGGAAGGGTTGAATCTGTGGTAAAATTGATCAGATCATCACAATCAGTGGAACTTGTAGCTTCTACTCAGCGACTCACATAGAGCAAAGCTGGGAACGACTCTATCTATGGGATATAGTGACAGTACCTTGTTATATGTATGTATGTGTGAACTATATACATATGTATGTAAATAGATAGGTATACACATGCAAAGACATATATCTCAGAAGTGTTGCAATGTTTTACTACATAGACGTATTCCAACATTGAAACATTGCTATGAACAGGGGGAAACATCTCCCTTCTTGTATATTGTATCACTTTATGTTATTTACAGTCTAATTTAATAGGTGTATTTAGCGTTTCACAAAAAATAGGTATACAGACACAGAGTCACTTATGTATGTTTAGATAGAAATATTAAGGTCACATATAAGGGTTATATTTACTTCGGATCATATAGAGTTCCACAAGAATAGAACACATATAGGGTGATCTGTTTTACCTATTTATCAAATAGCACATGTAGGTATAAATATATTTTATGTAGCTACATCTATAGGACTATGTATGTATGGAGTTACATATAAAGGGTTATAGATACCTCGGATCACATAGAGTTCTATATTAATAGAACACATTCAATTCTCTATCGGCTCATTTTTATTAGGATAAATATATTTAACAGAATTACATCTATACGGCTAATAAAGTATAGGTTGACATAAATAGGGTAACTTTTATATATTTATATATAAATATTAGGTTACATATATATAATATAATATTATATATATATATATATATAATATTATATATATATTTTATTTTTTTTTTTTTATTTATTTTTTTTTTTTTTATTTTTTTTTACTTCGGATCACATAGGGTTCCACAAAAATTGGACAGATATAGGGTTTATCTCATATAAAAATCATGCAGAAAATGTGTCGTCAGCACCTACATACCTTTCACTCTCTCACCTATCCGATGTCAAACTGCTATCTATCTATCTATCTATCTATCTATCTATCTATCTATCTATCTATCTATCTCTCCAATAGGCATAAATATATTTTATAGAGCTACATCTCTAGGGCTATGTATGTATGGGGTGACATACATGGGTTATATTTACTTCGGAACACATAAAGTTCCACATAAATAGGACACTAAAATGGTTATCTATCTATCTATCTTTTTATATTTCTATCCATCTATCTTTTTATATTTCTATATATCTATCTTTCTATCTATCTATCTATATATATATATCTTTTATATTTCTATCTATTTATCTATCTATCATCCATATAGGCAAAACTATATTTTATAGAGCTACATCTCTAGGGCTATATATGTATAGGGTGACATACATGGGTTATATTTACTTCGAACCACATAGGGTTCCACAAAATAGGACATATACAGGGTTTTCCTATCTATCTATCTATCTATCTATCTATCTATCTATCTATCTATCTATCTATCTATCTATCTAGCTGTCGAGTCACTCATATAAGGATAAAAATATTTTAAACAGTTACATCTATAAAGTTATGAGTATAGGATCACAAAAATAGGAAAATATAGGCATAGGATCGCATAAACACAGTAATACAACTTATATAGTTTTACTTAAGGTTATATATAGTCACATATGTTGTAGTAAAACTGTTGACCACAATAGCCAATTTATCTGAGATTATTCCATGTTAGGATTTGTATTATCAGCAATAGTCTTATTGATAGTATTGTGTATATATATAACGGGACTGGTGCACGAATAGTGGATTATAAAACTGAGGTGAGAGACTTTCTAGCTTCACTATAGGCCTTGGAGAGAACCTAGTACATATGCCTGCGCTGTCTATAGAGCAATGTTATTAATACTCGGCCTCTGTGGGCTGGAGCTTAGTTGATTATGATAATGACCATTTAATTATATGTTTGCTATCTGACCTGACACCGAGCAGTTCATGTCCATCATCATTACACATGTCATGGTAGAGGAGTTATGTTGCCCTCAAGTGAAAAGGAGCTGAAGCCTGATGAGGTGAGTGGGTGAATGTGGCCGTGGATGGAGTATGTGTGACTATATGATGGTGACACTGGGAGATGCTCTAATACTCCTGACACCTACTTAAAGGGACACTAAACCTAAAGCACAAAACGTATAAACTGCTAAACACTAAAAAGCGAATCATGTTAATTTCTTGAACATTTTAGAACTGGAGATTTGTAAGTTGTGATTATAGGAGCAAAGATTTTTCTAGATATCATATCAGAAAATCCATTTAAAAAAAAAAAACTGCACTCAACATGTCCACAGTGGCTGATGAAAGGGACAATAAATTGTATTTTACTACATAGCAAATATAATTGGGTTTCACATCCATAAAATATAATCTGACCAATTTTACATTCCTATTTTCCCGTTTAGGCGGCGTTCACACTGTGTTTTTATGTGCTTTTTGCACAGTATTTGTAAACCAAACCAGAACTGCGTCCACAACCCAAAGAGGTCCAAGCCTTTCCATTATACTTTTTCTGTCAGTAGGTTTCATTTCTTTTTTTTACTTACAAATACTGAAGCAAAATACGCGTCAAAACCCCCGTGTGAACCAAGCCGTAAGCACTTGATTTTTAGTAGATAATAAAACATCTAGAAATTATTGGTATCACTATAAAGCAAAAGGCGATAAACTGCGACTGCTAAAAAGTTTCCTTTTTGTTATAATTACTTTTTTCAGTTTAGTGTCCTTTTAAATCCATCTAAAAATAAGTTTTCCCCTTTTTTGTTATGACCCTATACACACATAACATTATAGATGTAGCCGTATACATTATATTTATCCCTATATGAGTAACTCGATAGCTAGCTAGATAGTTAGTTAGATAGATAGATAGATAGATAGATAGATAGAATAGATAGATAGATAGATGAATAGCTATAGATAGATAGATAGATAGATAGATAGATAATGATAGATAGATAGATAGATAGATAGATAGATAGATAGATAGATAGATAATGATAGATAGATAGATAGATAGATAGATAGATAGATAGATAGATAGATAGAGATGAGAGCTAGATAGATAGATGGATAGATAGATATAGAGTGAGAGATAGATAGATAGATGGATAACCATATTAGTGTCCTATTCATGTGGAACCCTATGTATTGGATTTTAACAGAATAAACTGACCCTAGTATATTCCTTCTAGGTTATTCTGCAGATGTAGTAGAGATCTACGAGTCTATGTTTGATTAGTTCACAAGATAAGGGTAAGATAAGTGACCAATGACACAGTCAGCTCTGCTACATCTGACACAAGCAGGTCTGCTGCATCTGTACATGAAGTAGTGCTGGTTCTCACAATCAGATGATGGATGACATGAGATGGCTGATGACATTAGAAGAGGTCTTGTACTTACTCGTACCTTTCTTTGGCCTCAGCTGCTCGGTCCCTCTGCCTCCTGTTTTTGAACCAGTTGCTGACTTGGGTGGTGGTCAGTCCAGTGGCCTCAGCCAGCTCCCTCTTTTCCCTGGGTGAGGGGTAAGGGTTATGTGCATACCATTCTCTCAGGACGCTCCTACTTTTTTCCTTGAAGCAATAACTAGTTTCTTCTCCATCCCAGATAGACCTGGGTAAAGGAAACTTTCTGCGAACCCTGTATTTGCCCACAGCGCCCAGGGGGCGCCCCCTCAGCTTCTCTGCCTCTATATAATGCGCCTTGAGCCACAACTGTTGCAACTTTGGGTGGTTGTGTGGAGAGAACTGATGACTTTCCAGGATCTTATACAGCTCTCTGAAGTTTCCCCGGTGGAAAGCCACCACGGCCTTGGCCTTCAGGACACTTTCATTCTTGTGGAGATGTTCACAAGCTGGTAAGGACCATAGGAAGCGCCCCAGCCTCTCTATGTTGCCTCCTTGTTGGAGGACCTCACAGACGCAGGCTACTTGCTCCTGGGTGAAGCCAAAAGTGGGGAGCATCGACATGGTCCCGTGGTTGCCCCTAAAAACATCCAGATCCAGGAGAAGCTGCAGAAATGCCCAGGTCCAGTGCGCAAACTGCGCTCAATCCAAAGCAGCATCCATGGAGCCACCTCTCCAGGGCGCACGGAAGAACTTTCTCTGCCCTCAGAAACTTTGCAGATCCCGGCTCCTTAGTGCAGGTCGCTCCAGCCTGGTTATGGCAGATCCTGCAGCACTAAAGTCTGCTCACCCGCTGTCTGGCTGCGTTTTTTCTTAATAATATTATTCTAAACTGGCATGAAAAATGATTGTGCGCCTTGTGATTGGCTGGATACCTGACCCGGGGACTGCAAGGATAAGACAACAGTTTTAGTCAAATTATTCGCCATGGTAACCCTGTCAATCACAGGAAACTCGATCTGCTTGGAGGAGGCTCCCTGGCTGCTCACACATTGCTCTCATCCACTGAGAGGCAGCCTTGGAGCTGAAATATTAGGGAAACATAGTTTTTTGTGCCTTGATTGATGCAGCAAAAGGGGGGAGGGGGTGCTGTTTGGTTAAAGGGTGGGGGGCGCTGTAATCCTGTAATGTCAAGTCCACACAGCAGCAGCCTGCTCCATTCAGGACAGGAGATGCTTCTGAAGGTTTCAGCCCCTATCTGACATTGTGCAGCCAGGAGACACTGGATGTGATTGCAGGCTTTGTATGAAGGAGAGAAAACTCTTGCTAGAAGTTTATCCTGTGCTGCAGGAGAGGCAGAGGCTTGGGCTGAATTAAAGGGAACGTTTCTAGAGCTGCAGAATTGTAACATGTCACCTAAAGTGCAAAGAGCAAAGTGTCCCAGCCCTGTGACTTATGGATACAAGCAGAGGCGTAACTTCAAGCTCTTGGGCCCGGGTGCGAAAAGTGAAATGGGGCCCCCCAGTCACCATGTGCCATTTACAATGCTGATATCTTCTTATGTGGCAGGAGGGTTTTTGGGCCCCTTCAGGCTGCTGGGCCCGGTAGCGACTGTTACCACTGCACCCCCTGTAGCTATACCCCTGGATACAAGCGCCTTACAGTGCATGAGACCGATGCAAGCTACTGAACAGGCATAACACAAATGTCACAGAATGCTGCACACTATGTTATCCAAAGAACAAACAGTGTAAAAAATGTCTCACACTGCTGTTCTGCATGTGATGAGTATATGCAGCGTTTGCAAGGACTGCTGTTCTTGTACAGATCGTTGCTCCTGGGGCTAAAGGTTCTCATAGAGAAAATCCATCTGTGCCTGGAGTGATGCACTGACAGGCAATGATCCTTGGAGAAAGAGTATCTATCTATCTATCTATCTATCTATCTATCTATCTATCTATCTATCTATCTATCTATCTATCTAGTAGTCAGTTTAAAAGGATGGATCCGGCGCACTTAGGAAAGTGGGAGCAATGTTCCAAAAGGTATAATTAAAAGTCTTTATTTTCAAAATTGCAAGGGACTTATGCCATCACAAAATTATAAACAGTAAGCAACAATGAAATCAAGACTTGACGCGCTTCACACAGGGCACCCACGCTTCCTCACACGTTCTATCTATCTATCTATCTATCTATCTATCTATCTATCTATCTATCTATCTATGCATCTCTCTAGCCATCCATCTACCTCTACTATCCATCTACCATCCATCATCCATCCAACCATCCATCTCCTCCTACACCATCTATCCATCCATCCATCTATCTATCTATCTATCTATCTATCTCTCACTTGTTCCTAAATGTTAAAATGTTGGAGCCCTGTCTATGTTATTAATTTTATATAAGTAAATGGGTTATAAAGATGAGCAGTGCCTGGTACTGCAGTTGAACCCATTAACTTAATGTGGATGAGCTGTAGTACCAGACACTGTCCATGGGCAAGAGTGGCACTGTTTTGTAATAATAAGCAGATTTTTTTAATGTTTCTATTTCCCCAGTGATATAGTCGTATAGAATCTTGTTTTCTGCCTGACAAGTCGTATTTTCTACTATTTAATGTGCCACTTAATGTATTGAGAAACAAAAAATATTTGTAAAGTGAAATGAAAATGCAATTCCCCCTCTGTTTTTTGGTGGTCAGTACAGTTACAGTGATACCAATTTTATGTAGTTTGTGCTTTATTTTACTACATAAAGAAGAAAAAGCAATAATATGGTTGGGTCGTATCCTCAGGTTCCTGCCACATCGTTCACGTTTTAGATGCGGATTTTACTGTCCTGTAGGATGCACATTAGCCTCATTGAATTGGGCTAATGCTCGTCTTGGCTCCAAATGCATTTTCCAAGTTGAACGCAGGTCACTGTTGCAGTGTGACATGATTTACAATGGAATACACATTAAAATAACAACTAGTTAATGGGGCCTTACAGCTCCGTATTTTGAGACCCAGAACTTTTTAGATTTTTTTTGTAGATGGAGCAGTGTTAAAGGGGTTGTCTCACTACACCGATTCATCTCCCCTCAGTCCTGTTTTCTTGGTTTCAGTTTGAATTCAGGGGTGTGTTTACTGGCTTCCACTAGGCTGCAGTAGAAGCCAGGTCTGTAGCTATAGCAACCAGGGCTGGCATCCTATCAGGAGAGATCAAACAGGTCTGTAGCTATAGCAACCTGAGGAGCTGATGCAGCCCATACAAGAGGGGATATCTAGGAATAGGTAGGACACTGTTAATGGACATGTATTGCAAATTGTATTGCAAATGTTTTTTTTGCAAGATCTTTAACATAAAAAGCAGCAATCCTTGTAGTGACAACCCCTTTAAGGCTCTTTTTTTTTTTTAGCAGGATGAGCTTTAATTTGTATTGGTTCCATTTGGGGTACCTATCATTTTTTTCCTTTTGATGCTTTTACAGATTTGACAATATTAATTATATTTTTTAATTTTGTTTTCAAATGATAAATAAGAATAAGTGGTTCATTCGAAATCTGAATTTTTTTTTTATTGTATTAAAATTTTTTGTTACTATTTCTTGCTTTTACTCTTATGGGCTTGATCCAGATTGCCTGTATTATATACTATAATACTTACATATTGCCATACATCATCATTTTCTCTAGCTTCTTATTACACTCATCTCTGGCATTTTGATTAAATTGTGGGGAAGCCAATCAGGTGACCAAAATGCCCTCATTGTCTGAAAGCTTAGTCACCATGATCACTTTGACGATGGCAGCTGTCACCTGAAATTAACAGCTAGAGTTGTTTTTGAGGGTGGGAGGGGCAGGCAACTCTATGTGGTGCTGCTCACCTCTGAGATAGGGGGCGGCGCAGTCAGGGCCCAAACTGATGCCAAGGCTAGACTCTAATTCTGCATTTCTGTTTCAAACTGGATATGCAGAGTTTGCAGCTGCACACTAACTGTGCAGCTGATACAGGTAGAACCAGCTGTCAGTGGCAGCAGGACACTTCAGGGAGAAGGCAGGGACGGTTTATTACTGTCTCTGCCTTCTTGATTGTTGTATATATAGTGCTTAATGAGCACTGTATATACAGAGAAGCAGGGAGCCATCAGGCTTCCCGCTTCTCAGCCTCACGTGGGCATGTGACTCCAGGGGCTTGGTGACTGCAGAAGCTGTTGGGTCTTGTCAAAATAAGATTTGCTCTGCAATCAGTGCTTTTTCTGACCTCAATGGGGGATATAATATGTAAAATAAAGAAAAGAAAACAAAAAAAAACATTAAAAAATAACCTGACAGCTCAAACTGCAATTTTTAGCCAAAAACCTGATGACCATAACATGTTATATCATTTATATGATGAAATGTCCGTGATGAAAAATTGACACAATTGTAAAACTTATTTTAGTCATGTTTTCTGTAGAATTTTTATTTTTTTTTAAATGTGAGAAACAGACTTTTTAATTTTTTTTACTCCAGTTCTTAATATTAAAAAAGTAATAATTTCGTAAATATAAGGCCTTACATAACACGAAAAAAGTTACATAACCATGAGCCAATCCCCGGCCTCACCGGTCATGTACCGCATCTGCAGGCATATGACAGGTGAGGCAGCAAGTGGCTCCCAGTTACATGTGCAATGTACTTGACATCATTGGAGGGGGACTGGTTGGATACACCAGAGCAATGGTGAAGGCGCAGCAGATGCAAACTTTTTAAAATTATTTTTCAGGGCAGTTGGGTGTGGGGGGTGGGGGAGGATTAGCTGAATCTTTAAATTTCACAGAAAGTTCTGTTAAACCTTGTTCAAATGGCCTAAAAGACACAACACACATTCCTAAAAGGAATGAAGCAAAGTTTTCGATGTCAACATCATTTCACATATTGAATCTATGTAATAGTTAAGTACTATCTCGAAATCCTTTGCTTTACTTTTGTAATGACTGTAGGTGCTTTTTTTCATCTTCTTTATGTTTATATTTCGGTATTTTATAAGCTCTGTTGGTTGCCCTTGGAAAAAGACAGAGGATTTGGTTTCCACCAGGTCTGAGGCCAGCTCACTACTCGAGCACGAGCTCTGAGCTGGCATTGGACCTGAAAGAAACCCGATGAGAAAAACCTGGTGAGGGGATTTCACCACGCTATCACACACCTCACCCAACTGCTTAGCTCTAACTGCAACATTTCAAATAGAGAAGAAAAATCAGTGCAAAATATTTGCAAAGTTGATTTAAAATTTAAACTGTAAGTTTGTTGTAGTTCAAGCTTTATACCTACAATAGAAAAAAAAACATGTATATATTTATTAATGAAGCACTGTTCCCAAATGTAAAATTATTGATATATGGAGGTAGCAAAGATAACTAACTAAAGCAGGTTAACTGATCTCAGGACACAACAAAAGCAGTGAAAAGCTTTGTCATCAGTCTCATAGTGAGTTGTTAAGTTTAGCTTTGTTATTTTCAAATTAAATAAGTAAAAAAGAAGTTACAGCAACAGATAAATTCTAATGTTTAATTTACTTACAGAGATTTTAGGACATATCTGTTTTGTTATACAAAAAATGACAATAGAAGTGCGGCCATATTTGTTGTCACCTTTGAATTTTATTAACAAAGATCTATCTATCTATCTATTTATCTATCTATCTATCTATCTATCTGTCTGCCCATCTATCTATCTATCTATCTATCCATCTCTACCTCACTACTATCTATCTATCTCCATCTATCTATCTATCTACATCTATCAATCTATCTATCAACTCATATCTACCTATCTATCTGTCAACTATCTATCTATCTATCATCTACTATCTGATGTTGTCTATCTATCTAAATATCTATCTAAATCATCTACCACTTAATATCTACTACTTAATATTATTATCCTCTATTTATCATATATAATTATCTATCTACACATCCATCTATCTTCTTTTGTATGAATTTGTTTCCATATTGTCCTCCCATTGCTTCCATTTTTCATAACATTTATGCTTTGTCTATGATTTATTATGTATTAGCCTTTTGCCCATTGACTGCAGAGTTCTCAGTGTCTTCTATTCTCAGTAACTGAATATGAATTACATCCAGGGAATCTCCATATACCCGGGGACAAGGATTGACCTGACACGCTGTCAGATGTACACATGACCCCAGCAACAGCCATCTGGAAACCCCCTGCCCATAACTTGAGAGAGCAGAAATCTTAATATTGGTATAAATAACAACATGTAAACCATACAGTGAGAAAAGTATTGCAACTCCAGAGAAACATTCTTTCTTTCTTTCTTTCTTTCTTCTTTCTTCTTTCTTTCCTTCTTTCTTTCTTTCCCTTTCTTTCTTTCTTTCTTTCTTTTTCTCTTCCCTTCTTTCTTTCTTTCTCTCTTTCCTTCTTTCTTTCTCTCTTTCTCTATTTCTTTCTTTTTCTCTCTTTCCTTTTCTTTCTTTCTCTCTTCCTTTCTTTCTCTATCTTTTTCTTCTCTTTCTTTCTTTTTCTTCTCTTTTTCTTTCTTCTCTCTTTTTTTCTCTTTTTCTCTTTTTCTTTCTCCCTTTCTCTTTCTTTCTTTCTCTATTTCCCTCTTTCTTTCGTTCTTTCTTTCTTTCTTTCTCTCTCTCTCTTTCTTTCTTTCTTTCTAAATTAATTATTGAACACTATACTGTGCTTTAGATTTATGTTAAGAGAATTCTAAAAAAACAAAATGTATATCAATACATACAGTAATGTTTTCCTTGGTTTCTATGGCTTCTTTTATTCTCCAGAACATGTCCTTTTACTACACATTTCAAGGGTTACTTTTGGATACTTTTTAAGGGACTGATGCAGCATTATTTTATGTAATAATATACATCATTGTAGAAATGAGTCCAAATGTATGGCATATGGTATAACCGGAATCCTAATCCAACAAAAATCTTCACTTTGTATCCACAAGTAAGGGGTGGGAAAAACCTGCTAAGCAGAGAAGGGAGACAGAGTTTTTTTATTTAGGGACTAGGATATCGGAGGTTTTGATTTTTAAAAAAGTGTTTATCATGATTTAATTGAATATTTTTGGGATGTTTTTGTAATTAGCTTATTATTATTTTTTTCTTTTTCACAAATTTAACTGTAAAAACTTTTATTATTTGTATGGTTTGTTGGATGTCGAGAGTCGTGGGACTTGGGCTACTTAAGAGGGAGGAATTTCCTTCATTTATATGATGCTATGATGAAGGAGTCATTCCGAAACATGTAAACGCTGTGAAAGCCACTGTTTATATGTTCTGTGGTTTTTAATGGAGGGAAATAAAAGGAACTGTTAACCTTTATTAATATTCCTGAACGTATTTCTGCTGATTTGGTTTGAGATCATCCAACTCAGAGTGTCCTGATCAGCTGGTTGCAAGTATTAACAGCCTACCTGGGATGGATTTTGCTTGAATTCAATTTCTTTCCTAGTTACATGGACCTAAACATTTACAGGAAATGTATCAAAAGTATGATGGATTGACAGATCTGTGTATTAGATCCATCAAAATATATTAACATATACATAAAAGCACTTTTTTTTTACCCCAACATCCATTCATACGTGAACTGTATGGGGGAAAAGTGAGTATATATAATAATGCACATAATACATATATTTCATGTACTTGTCACTATGGTGTTGTTTCCATTAATCATAGTTCATCAGAAGCAGCACTAGCCAAGTGCTGTTTGAGTCTGGGGTCCTTGTATCCAAGTGCTGAAGGCTACCCCTGACCTCCCATTACCAATTGACAGAATTCTGCCTATTACTATGTGTAGGGAGAAAGTGGTCAATCTATTATAGGTATCTGGGAGAAGCCCACCGCTCATGAATATTGAGGACTCTAGAGCATGTGCACAACCTTGACAGGACTCCAGGTCTGCACCTGATTAACTGTGATTTTATGAAAAAAGGAAATGGAATTAAAGCAATACAAAGGAAACTAAATAGATAAATTAAAATACTGATATAAAACTGATTTAAAAATAGATCAAAGAGAAAAGATAGTATAACATATATGTTAATAGTATTTTTTTGTTTTTAACTAATTTTAGGCAGAAGTAATACAAATGATAAATATTTTATTTTTTTATGTAAATATGACCTTCTTCAGAAGGAAAAAAGCTTTCGGAAGTAGCTACTCTTTACTGTTAAGACATTAGGGCATGTCCCCACGGCAAGGCTTTTCCGCTGGTTTTTCAGCCGGTTTGCAGTTTTTCAGGCCGCCTGAAAAACCGTCTGAAAATGAGTACAATTGTGCTCTATGGAAAATCCGTGCAGCAGTCCCCAGTGCACGGGTTTTCCGCCCGGCGGTTTTTCCACCCGCGGGCTGCTCAAAAAATATTGAGCATGTTCATTCTTCCGTCCGGTTTCCGGATGGAATATGAACACCTCTCTGGGCGGGGGGAGGGCTCTTCCCCGTGGCCGTGGGGATGGACGCAAAATCGGACGAATACCGGCCGGGTAAACTGAGCGGTATTTGTCCACTGCCGTGTGAACGCGCCCTTACCCATTAAAGAAACGTAGAAAATAGCTAGGGATGATCAGCCAAACCAGCATATCCTCCAAGAAGAAGAGAAGCCGCCTCTAGACAGCTGTTTTGGAGTTATTTTCCCTGATCACTACCGAGCTGTGTGCTATTGTCTTCCTTTTGGAGTAGATTCTGGTTTGGCTATTAATATGCTCTCTATAGTCAGGTACAGCATAGGATTAGTCACCAAAGGATGGGGCCGTCCTTTTTGGGCTGTATACTCTGTCCTAGATGAGGTGAAAGCATAGGGATTCTCTATAGCGGCATCCTGATATCATTGTTGGTTCCTCAATCATTTGATGGTGTGAGAATCGCCTTTTGAATCTACTAACTGGGAGTAACAACACACTATGGCGGCAAATAGCCTTCGGTTTTTGTCTTTTTGAATACGAATATTATAACCTGATTATTGCAATCTTTTGGTGTTGAAAAAATAAATATCATTTTTCATTTGTTTCCTGAATGAGATTTTGTGGTAGGGCACAATTTTTTTTGGACATTTAGTGGTTTTTTACCCACCGTAAGGGACAGACTTGTTTTGCTAATAGGTTAAGGGCCTCAACCATTACCCCGGGTGAGTGGTGGCGCCCAATTGTCGTGGCAGTGGCCTTTTAACAATCTATCCCCTGGTTGAGACCCCAGTGACTCGTCAAGTTAGTAGTTACTAATGCGCCATTTTTTTCATTACATTTATGTGTGTTTTTTGATTTATGTATTTAATGCCAGCCGCATACTTTTTTAAAAATTGTGAAGAAAATTTAAAATTTTATTTTGCACACAATTATCAACCACTTCATTTTTTTGGGTTTTTTTTGTCATGGCAGGAGAAATTTACCTAATGCTCAACAAATTTTTAGGGGAAAATTTTTCTTTTTTTCTAAAAACACATTTGGGCCCCTGAATGTCTAGGGATTCAATATGATGATTTTTTTTGAATATCAGAAAGAAATTTTAAAATTGTTATGTAGAGTTTGGGCTTGAAAATTTAAACTTGAGACTATAGAGTTAGGATGTAATAAGAAAAATTTTATTCTATTTGGGGTTCATTATTGTCTTTTTAAGGGAAAATTTTTTTAAAAAGGGTTGTTTTAGGGGGGCCCAAATTGGTTCTTATCTTTTAACCCCAAATTTTACCCTTGGCTATTGGTTAGCCCCAAACCTTTATTGGGACAGTCTGTATTTTTGGCATTAACCCCCAGTTATTAGAGCCTCAAACACCTTTAAAAAGGGGCCCCCCGGGGGCAAAAGCACGGGTGGGGGCCCTGCCCAAATACATGACATAAACCTGGCCTTTGCCTCGAGCCTTTTTCCCCGCAAGAACACCCACATACCCAAAACACCGCCTTTGTTCTGGACACGGGCAGCCTGCAGCCAAAACAAGACAAATTTGGCTCCCATCCCCAACAATGGTTTTTAAAACTTTTTTGCACATCCTAAAAACAAACAAACAGCAAAAAGAAGAAAAACCCCAAACCCCGGGACCCCAGAGTATGTTTTTTTTTGTTTTCCTGTGATGAACATACACCACGGGGCCCATATATTTTTGGGGGCCCCCCAGGCAACTCCCTTTAGTGTCCCCAAATGGAAAAATGGCCCTACCATTTTAATTTTCCCAAGTTGAACAATTTTTTTGGACAGACTTACAGGAACTACCTTCAATAGGGGGACCCCAAAGAGAATTTGGGTTTTGTATTAAAGCCTTTTTTTTTTCCCCCTTTTCCCTCCGGGCGCCCATGTCTGGCCTTAAAACCCCCAATTTACAGTTTGCCCAACCCAAAGGGAAAAAAGCCCCACATAAAAGGCCCCTTTAAATCCTGCCTTTCAGCACCCGGCCTGTCTGCCCCAAGAACAAAAAACATTCTCTGTAAAGGGGTCCTATTACTTCTGAAAAAAGGTTTTCGGGGTTGGGCGGGTAATCCATATTTTTATGTTTAAAATGCTCTTTTTTCGGCTTTTGGCATTGACAAGTTAGCTGCTGTCAATTGGGGGTGCAAAAGAGACAGCTTTCTTTTTTTCCGAAGGAACACTTAATCACCTTTTTCCCTCTGGGAGCATTGCCTATGCAAATCAAAAGGAAAAACGCTCAATTACTGTCTGCAAGCTCAAAATTGGGAAGGGGGTTTCCAGGGGGGTGCCATCTTTAAAAGATATTGGGCATATTCCCCTGTTCTCACCCAATTGGGGCAGAACAAAAAAAGGTTTTAACTCAAAAAAAATTTTGGGGATGCTAAATTTGAATAAATTTAAATTTTCTAATTTGGCCCCCTAAAATTTTTTTAAGATCCAAAAGGGGGCTTTATTATATGAAAAACCTTTTCATGCAGGCTTAAAAAAAGAATTTTTCCTTATTATTTTTCTATCAAATGTTGCCTTTTTAACTATTTGCAACATCTAGGGGTATTTTGTCTTTGGGGCCCCTTTGGTAGTCAAAAAATTTTGGGTTAAACCCAAACACAAAACCCCCCAAACATCACCCTATGACGTAATCATAATTACAGTTGCATCACCTACATTTATAACTGCTTCTCAGTAAAAGGGTTTTACCCGTTTTAGGACCCTTTAACTTAGTTTTCTTTCAACTGCATGTTTTCCCATAATTTTTTTTTTAGATACTTCCATTTTTTTACTAACAAAAAACGGATATTTTTTCCCACATATCGGAGAATTTACTTTGGCGTCCCCAAAAGCAAACTTGACTAACAGATAAGGGAAAAAATACAGACTGGGAATTTTTGGGGTGCAGAATTTGGGATCCCGGGTAAAAAGGGTTGGTAAAACTACAGGAAACCCAAAGAAGGGATTTTTCATCTTAACAACATGGTTTGGCCTGGGAAAAAATTTTTTTGAATTAAAAAATGTTTAAGGCCCCCACTTTTCCCCCTTACCAAAAAGGGTTATTTCTATTTTCCCCCCAAATTTTAGGAAAGGAGGGGGCAGAAAAAAAGGGGGAAAAATTTAAAAAACCCCCCAAAACCGAAACTTTTTATTCAGCCGGGGGAAAAAGGGGGGCGGGGCCCAAAAGAAGCCCCCTTCCTTTCCCCCAAAGGAAAATTTTGTACAACCCCAATTGACCCCCCCTTGGGGCCCCCAAAAAAAATTTTTAAAAAAAAGTAATTTTTAAAACCCTTTTTGCCAGTAACCTATGGGCAAAAAAGTGAGTTTTAGACCTAAACAGATTTCATACATGTGGCCCTTTATGTCACAAAGTGAACTGAACTATCTTGTTAGAGATTTGGATCTTCCTAAGAGTAAGGCCGAGCAGTTTGGATTTCTTTGTTGATAAAGGTCTTGTCCAATGCTTCTTCACGGAGGGCGATCTTGTGGAATGCAAAAACATCAACAGTTTAATCGAAGCTCTGAAGATAAGTCATAATCAAGAGGAATGGAGGCTCTTTATCAATTCATCCAAAACAAGCGTTAAAGCCATCTTACTGCATAATGGCAATGTGCTACCTTCATTTTATGTTGGTTATGCAGTTCACATGAAACAAGCCTATGACAACATGTAACAGCTGTTAAGGTACCAGAACTATTAAAAGAAAAAATACATAGAGTCAGCTCACCTACGTTTCAGGATAGCAAAATGCACACCTCGGTCGCACGTCCCCTGCTCCAGCCGCATGGACGATACATATAGAAGCAAAGTCCTTTGGGACAGCGAACACATGGTGGCAAAAATGAAATAAAATCAAAAAGCCAGTTTATTAGTATCCATAGATACAATTAAAATATGAAACGAGGCATAGCGAAAGAAAACATCTGTGCCTAAACACACACCTGCCGACGCGTTTCTGGCACTATGTGCCCTTAGTCATGGCATGAATGGTTATGAGACTCTCCTAGTTTAAATACATTTTACAATTAGATAAAATCACTGTCTCATCTGTGTGGTCTCCCAGAACTATTAGCAACATTTGTGGTCGCTCTGTGGTGACTTAAAAGGGATTGCCCTCCTACTTGGTCTCCATGGTGGATACACAAAGTACAGCTACTTTCTGTGTGAGTGGATTAGTTGTTCAAGACAATATCACTACAATAAAAGAGACTGACCTCTCCGACATTCACCTCAGCCGGGGAGTAACAATGTCCTTCATCCAGCACTTGTTGACCCACATAAGATTTTGTTAGCACCATTGCACTTCAGAAGAACCTGTCACATAGATTATGCCCCCTCCTGCTGAGGGCAAGCAAAGCTAGTATAAACCCCTGCGTTTCCAGCGCTGTGCCCCCTTATTCGTAAGATGAAAGTATTTAAAATGCTCAAATCTGCATTTTTTTCACCCAAAAAATTCTTGGAAGGTATTCAAAAGTCTTTTTTTTTTTCCAAACCCTCCCCCACCTGAGGCTTCCCCACCCACCCTCAACTGAAAAAACCTATTATTTGAAAGGTGAATAATTGTCAGTGGGCGGGGCTAGTCTTTGGTTTGGGGGGGGCTAACCCGCTCATGAAAAAAATTTGGCACTAAATACTCTAAAAAATCCCGCATCTTAGGAAAAAGGGGCACAGCGCTGGAAAAGCAGGTCTGACACTAGCTTGTGCGTATCAGCAAAGGGGGGCATTTTAACCATGTGACAGGTTTCTCTTAAAGTTTTGGGCTT
This sequence comes from Phyllomedusa bahiana, assembly GCA_025379985.1. Lineage (NCBI taxonomy): Eukaryota > Metazoa > Chordata > Amphibia > Anura > Hylidae > Phyllomedusa > Phyllomedusa bahiana. The sequence goes on along the minus strand of JAODAL010005383.1, from coordinate 20,874 downwards.
AAAAAAGAAAATCTGTAAAAGCAAGGATAAAAATGAAAAAAACATTCAAGTGTTCATTAAAATTTTCCCAAGTGGAGTGAAGCAAAGATAAAGGAAGGAGTCATTATTGAACCTCAAATTCTTAAGCCTCTTCAAGATGAGGAGTTTCTCCATTTGTTGCAGGGCAAGGAAAAGGCTGCATGGGGAGCATTCACATTAGTGGGAACTCATTTTTTTGAAAACTAAAGAGCAAATTACTATGAAGAGTTGGTGGAAAATCTCCTCAAAACATATAAGGACCTTGGCTGAAACATTTCATTAAAGACTCATGTCTTACATTCGCAGCGGGAGTTGCTGCCACCAAACTGCAGAGCAGTGAGCGATGAGCAGTGAGTGATGAGCACAGTCAGAGATTTTGACAAGATATTGTGGCTATGGAGAAAAGATATCAAGGAAAATGGAATCCATTAATGTTTGCAGATTACTGTTGGACAATTGTAAGAGATGATCCAATGCAGGAGTACAAGAGACGAGCAAAAAGAGGACCACATTTTGTAGTGTAATTTCTGTAGCAGTTTATAATTCACAGTAGTGTTTGGATAGGTTTTCATTATTTGAATTGTTGCTAAGTTTCCTCTAACTAAATATCAGAAATTGTCAAAGGAGCCGCTCATTCTGCACATTTAAGAATCAGTACAGACAATGTAGTGTACTGCACTGTACTGGTAGAAGTGGCGCTACAAGACCACCGTATCACTGCATGCACCTCACAATACATGGTAAGCAGCCAGTAGAGGACATGGAGTACCGCACTGTACTGTAGAGAGGAGCTACTAACCACCAATCACTGCATGCACCTCTACTAATACCATGTAAGAAGCAGTACAGACATGTAGTACTGCACTGTACTGTACGAGGTGGCGCTACTAGACCACCAATCACTGCATCACCTCACTATTACATGTAAGAGCAGTACAGGACATGTAGTACCAGCACTGTACTGTATAGTGGCGCTACTAGACCGCCAATCACTGCATGTACCTCACTAATCATGTAGAACAAATACAGACATGTAGTACAGCACTGTGCAGTAGAGAGTGCTACTAGACCCCCAATCACTGCATGCACCGTCACTAATACATGTAAGAGAAAATACAGGACATGTAGTACCGCACTGAGCAACTGTAGAAAGGCAATACTAGACCCCCAATCACTGCATGCCCTCACTAATACATGTAAGAGCAGTCCAGGACATGTATGTACCGGCACTGTACTGTAGAGTGGCGCTAAACTAACCGCCAATCACTGCATGCACCTCACTAATACATGTAATAGCAGTACCAGACATGTAGTACCACAACTATACTGTAGAGAGGCGCTACTAGACCAACCAATCACTGCATGCAGCTCACTATACATGTAAGAGAAGTACAGACATGTAGTACCGCACTTAACTGTGAGAGGCGCTACTGACCCCCAATCACTGCATGCACCTCACTAATACATTTAAAAGATCAGTACAGACATGTAGAACCTGCACTGTACTGTATGTGAGGAGCTACTAAACCACCATCACTGCATGCACCTCACTAATTACATGTAAGAGCAGTACAGGACATGTAGATAACCGCACTGTACAGTAGAGAGGAGCTACTAGACCACCAATCACTTGCAGCACCTTCACTAATACATGTAAGAGCAGTACAAGGACAAGTAGTACTGTACTGTACTGTAGAAGGTGCTACTAGACTGCCAATCACAGCAATGCTCTCACTTATACATGTATGCAGCAGTACAGGACATGAGTACCGCACTGTACTTAAAGGAGGTGTTACAAGACCACCTCCCAGCGCATGCACCTCAATAATACTGTAAGAGAAGGTACATGACATGTAGTACCGCACTTTACTGTAGAGAGGCGCTACTAGACCCCAATCACTGCCGTCAACCTCACTAATACATGTATAGCATTACAGGACATTTATACCTGACACTGTACTGTAGAGTGGCTCTACTATACCGCCATCACTGCTGCACCTCACTAATATGATGTAAGAGCTATTACAGACATGTAGTGCCCACATTGGTAAGCTGTATAGAGCGGTACTAGACCGCCAATCACTCCATGCACTTCACCAATACATGTAAGAACAGTACATGTAGTACCGCACTGTACTGTAGAGAGGACTACTAGACACCAATCACTGCTGCACCCTCACTAATACATGTAAGAAAGCAAATTTTTAAACAGGACATGTAGTACCACTACTATACTGTAAGAGGCGCTACTTAGAAAAAACCACCAATCACTGCATGCAGCTCACTAATACATGTAAGAGAAGTACAGGACATGTAGTACCGGCACTGTAACAGTAGAGGGCCTACTAGACCCCCCAATCACTGCATGCACCTCACTCTACAATGTAAGAAGGAGTACAGGACAGTAGTACACACTGTACTGTAGGGGAGACGCTATAGAGCCACCAATCACTGCTGCATCTCACTATACATGTAAGAGCAGTAACATGACATGTAGTCACCTGGCACTGTACTGCAGAGAGGCGCTACTAGACCCCCAATCACTTTATGCACTTCATTATTACAGATGGTTTAAAGGTAATATATTCATGATAATTGGTTGGATCTCCCATCAATCACATGAGCCGCAGATCAGCAGTGTCAAGGATATTGTAAGATGCAATGTCCAAGTAATGACCATTGTACGGCGTAAATATCACCTTCTGAAACAATGTAACTTGAAGGACCACTGTAATTGAAACAACTTTCAGCAAGCTTTGACTAATACTGGACCCATAGACTTAAAGGGTTTGTCTCACTACATTGATTCATCTTACCTCAGTCCTGTTTTCTTGGTTTCATTTTGAATTCAGGGGCTTGGTTTACTGTTTCTACTAGGCTCAGTAGAAGCCAGGTCTGTAGCTTATAGCAACCAATGCTGGCAGCCTATCATGAGAGATGAACAGGTCTGTACCTATAGCGACCGAGAAGCTGATGCAGCCACTACAAGAGGGTTATTTCTAGGAAACATATGGTAGGACATTGATAATAGACATATGTTGCAAGTGACTTGTTTTTGCCAGATCTTTAACATAAAAAGCAATACTTATAGTGAGACAACCCACTTTTAAGGAGGTTTTTCCCATCTGGCTATTCCACAGAGAAATGTTTGTGTGTGCTCTTCACAGACAGATTCAGGCTCACACTATCTGGTTAGGCTGTGGGTGGTTCTAAGTAAGTGATTGGCACATCAGCTCTGCTATTCCTAGCTGAGCCTGTTAGAAGGACATTGGTGATGGAAGTTTTCTAAAAGCAGGGCACAAGCCTACAAAGCTCTAATGGCATTAGGTTTGCCAGTAAGAAAGATAAACATGCTCTTGTGCTGATGATGAGACACAGCAGGGAGTGATGTAACCATCCTGGCCAGGGCACTTAGAGCAGGGAGAGGTGGTTGGTAACCAAAGAAAATTTTGTACACAAATAGGAGATAAAAACTGCTGTAGCTCTAAAAGGTAGCAAAATCAGAACAGCAATGTATTTGGTAATAGCCTTTATTTTACTTTGCCTACATATTTAAAGCTAATAAATTAGACAGGAATAACCCTTTTAAATCCAAACTGGGCATCATTCTCTGGCATTTGATGTCATCATATTTATGTAAGGTTCCTCCAGATATTTTGTTTTCCTCAGAAATACCAAAGACTCATTGATGGTTTCTTGCTATGAAACTGATCTTTAGGAGTGTATATGTCATAGGAAAATGGACATAGGAAAATTAGAATAATGTTGAAGTGCCATAGGTGCTATAGAGTGTGAATGTGATGTATGTGAGGTGCTGTGGACCATCCCAGCATTATATAGGTCATGCAGGTAATGATGTTGATGTTATATAGATCATGCAGGCAATGATGTTAGCAAGAATAATGGTTACTTTCAACTAATGTAAGAACAGTCTACAAGGAACAAAGTCACATTTTAATGGAGATGTATCATCAGAAAATTTCGTATGACTATTCATATAAAGGAAGACAATGAAATATTCTAGTGCTCAAACTGGTCACTAGAGTAGAACGTTTAGGCTGCTGTTTTCTTTTTTTCTCCAGCTCACTCGATGGCTTTGTTGTATGAACTGGGTCAGAATAAACAGTCATTTCTTAATTCTTTCTGGGGGGTGTACTGAATGAAAAGTGACATCTTTCATCAGTACACCCTAAAAATATGGAGAAATATGCTTTTGTTATGTTCATGCTGCAATCATTTTTTAAAACAAATAGTGCACTAACTTATATGTAAAGTCAAATGATGCCCCTCAAAAATATAACTTATCCCACATAAAACAAGTCCTGCTACAACCACAAAGTGTAACAGAACCGAGCTATCACACTTAACACATGTGGACCTAATATACTTGTATTGGCACAGACTCCTATTGGATATTATCATCCTTTAAAGGGAACCTGTCACGTAGATTATGCCTCCCTTGCTGAGGGCAGCTCAAGCTAATGTCAGACCTGCTGTTCCCAGCGCTTTGTCCCTTATTCTGTAAGATGCTGTAGTTTTAGAGTATTTAATGCTCAAATCTGCTGTTTTAAGCCTGGAAATAGTCAGGTTAATTAATGCCCCTCCCACCTGAGGCTAGCCCCGCCACCGGGGCTCTCAGTGGGTAGTCGGGGCTAACACCTGCTCATGAATAAGCTGGACTCTTTTCTGGCTGCAAACTGCTAGATTTGAGCATTAAATGCTCTAAAACTGCTGCATCTTACGAAATAAGGGCACAGTGCTGGAAACACAGGTCTGTCACTAGTGTACTGTCCTCACAAGGGGCATAATCTAGTTACAGGTTCTCTTTTGGCTGAAAACTACAGATTTGATCATTAAATACTCTAAAACTACAACATCCTACAGAATAATGGACACAGCGCTGAAACAGCAGGTCTGACATTAGTGTGTGCTGCCCTCAGCAAGGGGGGCATAATCTATGTGACAGGTTCTCTTTAAACAACTGGAGGAACGATCCTGAACAACTATATAGAAAATTGTCATCTATATTGATCAGATGGAGACACTTTCACATATATTCACATGGAGACATATATGTTAATGTTACATGTATTTTAACCCCTTACTGACATAGGACGATCCTGCTACACAGCCACCGGGCATTAGCGGCGAATCGCAGTTAACACTCGACACTTACAGCGTGGAGAGGGGGGGGGGGTAATTTAGTGCCACCCGCCCACGTTGTTTAACCCTTTTTTACTCCTCACTGTGATCGGAGCCCCCGCAGCGAAACTGCGGGGATCCGATCGCTGAACATGGCAGCGGGAAGCCTCATGAAGGCTTCTCTCACTGCCATGCTTTGAATTTCCCCACTTCCATACCCAGGCAGGAAGTGGGGAAACCACCATCTTGGTACAGCCTATGTCATTGTCTATGCACGCATTAGGCATATTAATGATCGCGGCCACCTAGTGGAGAAGCGCCCCCCCTAAGGGGGACTCAAGTTGAGAGTAAAAAAGAAAAAAAGTTTTAAACAGAAAAAAAATCAAAAGTATAAAAGTTCAATTCACCCCCCTTTCGCCATTTTACAAATAAAAAATGAAATAATAAAAAAGTTACACGTATTTGTTATCGCCTCGTCCGAAAAAGTGCTATCTTTAAAAATATAACATAATTTATCCCATGCGCTGAACATTGTAGAAGAAAAAAAAGTACTCCTACGAATACACCAAAAGTTGTGTTCTTTTTGTTCATTTAGCACGTTCCCCAACACACACAATATCTGAATAGCGCAGTGCACATCAAAAAGATGCACTGCATATCCAAACTGCTAGCAATAAAAATGACACTTCAGCCCAGCAAAAAGCCCCCTCACTGACGTCCCGTGAGGTGCACACTAAGTACATAAAAAGTTATTGGTCGACACATATACGATGAACGCCGAGCGCAGCGCAAATTTAAAAAACTACAGAACACATGTTTAGTGAAATTTTTTACGATAGCGCGAAACAAAACTAGGAAAAACCCTACATTTTGGATATTGTCCGCGCAAAGGCATATCAAGCTGCTCGCAAATACAGATAACATGCATTTTTTACCAAAGAATAAACTCCCGTAAAAAAAAAACTCCTGCAAACTCTAGTGTGCGCAAGTATGTTTTTTTTTTCACACCTTTCTTGCCCACTTCAGAATTTTTTGGCTGTTTCCGCCAGTATATATCTATAGTAATATGAATAACACCATTAGAAAGAGAGCCACTTGTCCCCCAAAATTAAAGCTGTTGCTGAGTGTCCCAATACACACCGAGTGGAAAAATAAAAAAAGTTATGGCTTTCACTAAGGCAAAACAGTGGAAAAAAATTAGAGCCAAATTATTATGTGCCTGTCTGTCAGAAGGGGTTAGAGAAGTGGAGTTGGCTTGTTAAGCAGTTTATTACTTTTGATAAATACATATATTAGGTCTGCATGTGTGAAGTGTGACAGCTCGGTTTCATTAGACGATGATTTGTGGTTTAAGAGAATTTATTTATTGGGGATTTGGCAGTGAACTTCCCTTTGTGCGAAAGAGTAGCGTAGTTTTCACCACTTTTGCACATTAGCATAGTGGCGTTGTATACCAACTATTTTATCCAAGTCTGGATACAACCCTGCGTCATTGAAAAAATAAAAAAGTTATGAATCTCGAAATGCAGGGAAGTGAAACCTAAAAGATTTAGCCGGTTATTAAGGCCTTTTCTGTCCCTGGTACACTCAGCAAGGGTTAAAAAGCGTACAATTCACGCTAGTGGATTCAAAAGTACAAGCAGCGCGCCATCTGATGAGCAAGATAAAATGCGCTGGTTGCCTTTGAGCTCATGTTCTGCCAAGTATCAATTGCATACACTAACTGCATTGCTAGTGATCAAGGTGGAGGGAGTGCGAGCAGTAAGACGTTTCCTATGGATTTTTTTGCCCTCTTCCTAGCAATGTGTTTAGGTTATTATTCTTCGAGCACGTACCCTCAGGTTTCCAGAGCCTGAAGAAATTGTTCTTGTTCTGATTTAGTCAAATAGGATTGATTTCAGTTCAGGCCACATACCATCCCTCTGAAAACCAATGCAATTAGTGGTTCATGCTGCTGATCATTCGACAGAACATATTGTTTGGGTGAAAAATCTCTACGACGCCGCCTTATCTCTAAGAATAAGAAGCATGTAAACAAGTCAGAAATAAGTTATAGTTTATGTAGAGCAAATGCCCAGGTAGAAAAAAATAATAAAATATCGTCATATGATATATTGTGTAATCAGACAGTAGACAGCGTCATTAACACGAGGGGAAATACGTTTCCCCTAGAATGGCTCTCATACACGAGACTGCGCATGGAAAGATGCGTGTCCACCTGAGTGTCCTGGACTCGGTGAAGGGATAGCAGACAGTCTTGTGTGTCAGTAGCACTATGCCTGCACAATGACCTGTGTAGTAGAAGCGTTCCAGTCCGATTGTGTCCGGGTTGGCTTTTCCTGGAGTGGTCCAAAGAGCAGGGTTGGGTGGACACTCCACGCCCGCAGGTGAGGCGGTGGTCTGCAGCCTGTCATGGCTGCTGCTGGTTGGAATCTACAAGCCACATGTAAGCAGACCCTTTTACGTGAGTACTGTCTCTGTACAAGAGGCATTTTAGTGTGTCTCTGTGTAGTCATGGCCGTTATTGATAGATAGAGCTCAGCCGACAGATATTGTGTTTTCATGTTTTTGCCTGACATTAAGGCTGTGTTTATTTTTTGTTGCCTTCTAATAAACCCAGGATAGCTGGACTTGAATTTTTACGCTGTGTCCTTCTCTGATCTGCCAAAGCCCAGGCCTGCTAACCTGAACGTTGAGGCTAACCCCCTACAATGTGATTCGGATGCGGGCAGACAACGTTTTAAGGGGGGGGGAGGGGAGAGACATACTTGAGTTTAATGGACTTTTCTGCAATTTTTGCTAAGGGCAACGGCCGCTGAAAAAGTAGCTTGGATAACGCTAAACTCTAGTCCTGGGTGAAAGCTGCAGCTGTGCAGCAATCAGAGACCGCCAGGATGGATGAACTTTTAAAACAGCTTATCCAGGCTAACAGTAGACTTCAGCTGTTGACAGCGAACCAGCAGAAGGTGCATGAGGAGGCCATGCGGGCCCAGGCAGAAACCAATGCCCTGCTCATAGAAGCTAACCGTCCCCTTAAAGGAGCAGCAACACATTAATAAGCAGCTCAAGAGCAAGACCTTGCTGTGGGCGCAAAATGTGCAGAGAATGCCAAGCTCGCTTACCACCACCCGTGCTGCCGTACAGTCTTCCCTGCAGACAATGACGCGTACAGATGACGTTAAGGGCCTACCTAATGGGTCTTTGAAAGACTGTCAGAGCAAGAAAAGCTACCGTTGGCTCAGTGGGCTGAAGTGCTGGCGCCTTTCCTAACTGGGGAACCGCAGAAGGCATATTTCGACCGCAGAGAGCAAGACGCCAAGGCATATCTTAAGGTAAAAAGGTAAGATCCTGGGCCTGATCGCCCCGAAGCCCGAGAAGAATGGCCGCAGCTTAGCTGAGCTCCTGCTGCGGCAATCCTAAACAGCAGCCCCTGCGATCGTAACGCCCTAGATTGGAAAGAGAAGACCCAGCCGCCGCCAAGTACCCCGAGGAGGGCTCCGGTCCGGTCGCGGAGCCAATCGTACTGGACGTCGTACCCTCTGCCGCCGTCTCTCTTGCGCGGCTCCTCCGGCCTGCACGCCGACATCGCACCTGCTTCCCTGCGGAGCACACGCGCTCGGCCCCGCGCGATCATCCTCGCACCGCGGCAGCACCTGCAGTGGATACCCGACACAGCCCGGAGTTGAGAGCGCAGAAGAATCCTGCGCCTCCTCCCCAGCACGCCTCGGGGGGGGGGTAGTCTTCTCCGGCGGCCGCCATGAGGACACAGGTACCAGACCCTCAGTGTCCCCTCCCCCTCCCCCCGCAGCTGGAGAACGTGCAGGCCTCACCATCCACCATGGCCCAGCATCAGCCCTCATACAGCTCGGTGGTGGCCAGTCCTCCTCTCCTGACATCAGAGCACGGCTCCCCTCCTCCTGGGCCTCTGGGGCATCTAACATGCTGGACCCCAAGCACATCGGCTCCCTCTCCACATATCAGAGTCTGGCAGCGGTAGTATTCTCCTGTCAAGGGCTCTCCTGCATCCTCCGCTGCCCTACGCGTCCTCATCTTCCAGACCATCATGCATGGACTGACCTTGATACAACAACTGCTAACAGGGGATGAGCTGCGGGAACTGGTCTCAGAGTTAGGCAGCCTGCGGAGAGGAGATTGCCTCAATCAGGCAGGACATACGCAAATAGCTACCCGCGTGGAAAACGATTGAGGAGGACCATAGATACCACGCTAAAATACATCCTCAAATCCACCCTTCTATCTCTGCGCAAATGTCTACGGTCCAGGGAGCTGCTCGACATAGTGAGGATTTATGACAACCGCGCCGGCAGGAACAACATTAGGTTCGGGGGCTCCCGGAACCACAGGGGGAGGAGGACTGCAGCCATCCTGGACTCTATATTTAAACCGCATACTTGGACTAACCCTCCCCGCCCATCAAGCTTGACAGGCCCACAGAGCGCTCTGACCAAAGGGTTCCTCTCCGCTCCCCAGGGATGTTATATGCTGCCACATGACCATTCGGTGGAAAGAATGCAATAATGGAGAACAGCCAGGTCGCCTACACAGGCATCGACTATCAGGGGACCCTTACAGATCTTCGCTGACCTCATCCTGCACACAATTGCAGAAGCGCCGCCATCCTCAGACCACTGCTTGCTATCCTGAAAGAGAATAGTATCCTTTATAGGTGGCACTGTTCCGTTGCTCTCTCAGCCAGAACTGAGGGTCGCTCAAGCTGTTCTCCGTGTCCTTTTGCCTGACCTCCCACGAATTTCAGCAATACCCTGAAAATTCCCCACTTCAAAGATGGACGATTGGAGCTGTCTGCACTCCCGCCACCACCACCGCCAGTATGGGAAACGGTTGTGACCCCCAAGGGACGCTCTCCAGGACCCTTCCTTCAGCCCAGAAACCCTGACGCACTCCACCCGCTGACTACGGGACCCCATACTGACTAGAGGGCCTTCAACATCCCCGTCCCTCTCCTCTCTGGGAGCTATTGCGCCCATCTAGGTGGCTTTCATTAGTATTCTGCTTATATAGGGGCTTATGAATGTTTTATTTTACTGTATTAAGATAGACCGCTAGTCTGTATGCTCACAGCTTTGGTTTCTTATCCTTGTTTTGAGAGCATTTGCTCGCTTCCGATTCTCTCTCCCTCCTTCCTGCCTTTGGCTGGGGGACTTGAGAACGCTTTTTTTCCTACTCAGGAGGTAGGTTCTCGTCTGCGGCCTTCTTTTTAGGAGGCCTCGGCGGAGACCTTTTTCTCTCCGAGCCCCCATAACCGTCGCACTTGCGCTACAAAGTATAAATAAGAGCTGGGCGCTGGGCCAGGGATAATATTCCTCTGTCTTTGTGACGCCGCATCTCTCCGTTTTTATAGTCGGGATTGTTATAAACCGATTGTTCTCTTGGTCTTCGTCTTGTTGGTCTGTCCTGTGTTGTCTCCCCCCACCGTCTTGTTGTCCCCAGCCTACCCGCCCACCCCCACCTTTTTCCCTTCTTTTTCTCGCATTCCTACCTTCTTCAGGTGGCAGTACAGATTCCTGGACGTCCACGGCTTGGGATACGACCCTTCACTCGGCGTCACTCATCTCAAGGTAGCCCCACCTACACTGACATGGGTACGTTGTGTTCACTTTAAACGTAAAGGACTTAACTCTAACGTTAAGCGTAGGCTGGCCTGAGGGAATGTAGATCCTCTTGCGAGCCGACATTGTGTTTACAGAAACCCCTTTGACCTCCAAAGGCTCATTCAGCTTTGCTCGACCCTATTACACCCACCGTTTTTTCGTGCATTTAATGACCAGGAAGAGGGCAGGAGTGCTATACTAATTCCAACACCTGTAGTTTGCAGGTTGAGGCATCGTCTGGCTGACCGGACGGGCGGTTACATCATCTTAAAGGCTACATTAGAGGCAAACCGATTACATTATGCTACGTGTATGCGCCAAATGTCTCACAGGTTCCCCTTCCTAAAATAGGTCTTTTTCTAAGCTAAGCGAAGTTTTCCTCTGCAGCCCGCTGCTCCTTGGGGGGGAACTTTAATATGATTTACTCGGATGCCATGGATAATGTATATGGGTGAAAGACCCCAAATCCTGCACTTGCCAGATGTCCACACCCTTTAGAAGCTCATTTCGCTCCACGTTCCTGTACGACCTAAGTAGGATCAAACATCCTAAAAGTAAGGAGTATTCTTTTTTTCTCCCACCCTCATCAACGCACACTAGCTTATTTATTTTTTTGTAATGTCCCAACACTTAGGGCTCTAAGGGTACCCACATTGAGCCCATAACATGGGTCGGATCACGCCCCAGTCACCGTTCAATTTAAATTTACAGCTCCAGCTCACGCCTTATGTCAATTGGAGGCTGAATGATCACTCATTAAAGAGAGGCAGCCTCGAAGGAGCAGTTGCGCGAATCGCTCAGCTCCTATTTTTGATCTAAATGTGGGTTCTGTCTCTTGCACCATCCCGTCCTCTGGTAACCTAACAAGGCAGTCTGTTAGAGGACAATTGCATTGCCCTTAGGCACCAAGCTTAAAAAGATACCTAAAAAAAAAAGGAATATATATTGTAATTAAGAGGTAAGGTATTGTTGGGTTTACAGAAAGATCACCAGACGACGCATCCCTCCTAAAGGGACCTGGAACCAAATGGCCACTACCCTAGTTTTCCAACTTTGAGACGTATAGTCTCAGTCGAAAATAGCCTTAAGGATTTAGCCTTGCAAGGGTGTGGAGAGCCCTTCTCTACTCGAAACAAGTAATTATAATATGGAACAAAGCCCACACGCTATTAGCAAGGCACTGAAAGAGCTCTCAATACAATCAATGCCTCAACACTTAAGGACAAGGAGGGTACACTGAGGAGACCCAAAGTCCATTGCTGAAATCTTCCTTGGTTTTTTCTCTGAACTCTATGCGATGCCCTGACACGCCCCTCCAGGCCGTGGAATAGGAGCCCAGACTCTTATCCGGGAATTTTCCTACGAAAATACCCGCTGCCATCGCTCACGCAGGAGGCGGTGGACTTCTTAGTGCTCACCATCCAATTAGACAAATAAAGGAATCATTAAGGCCCTCCGCCGGAAACCCCAAGGCCCAGATGGACTACCCTATCTGTACTTAAAGTCTATTCAAGATATTTAACCCCGCCTAGGTTTGCAACTCTATAACTCCTTTCTGGAAGGAGCTGCCATCCCCAACTCCATGTCACATTCGTATAAAACTTGATTCCACAACCAGGAAGGAACCAGCGGACAGTGCTAGTTACCGCCCGATTGCCTCGCTCAACTCTGACCTGAAGATCTATAACCAAAATCCTGGCACAACAGACTGAACCACTGGCTCCCTCAATTGATACACAGGGACCAGGTAGGATTCGTCCCTTTCAGGCAGGGGGGAGATAACACGAGGCGCACTATTAACCTAGATGCTGAGAAGGCCTTTGATAGGCTGCAGTGGCCGTTCCTTTTTGAGGCACTCTCGGCATCGGGTTCTCTGTTCCCTTCCTGGCGGCAGGACATAGGTTTATACCCTCTCCCTCGGCGTCCATGTAAACTCCCTCACTAAATCTCCGAAACCTTTTGAATTTAAAAATGGTGACTAGACAAGGGCACCCCACTCTCCCCACTTCTCCTTTGCTGTGCATAGGAAACTCTTGCAAGTGGCAATTAGGGCTCAAACCAGATATCAAGGTGCATAAAGATTAGGGATAAGGAGTTTAAAATGGTCTCTTCGCGGACGATATTTTGTTGACCCTGACTGACGTACATACCACGTTGCTTCCCTTCATGCCCATCTTGCTGAATTTGGAGCCTCTCGGTGATATAAGATCAACACCTCAAAGACAGAGGCCCTATCCAATCAACATGCCCCCTGAGTCTCATCCTCCCTCAAAAATAATTACTCCTACAGTGCAAACCCTAATCACTCAAATACCTGGCATCCAGAATAGCCGGACCAATATCCACTCCCTCTATAGCCTAATTTCCCTCCCTCTTTAAAGAATTGAAAGATACACTCTCTAGGAGTGGCATCGCCTTCCTCTCTTTCTTAAGGTAGAATTAAATCGATCAAAATGTCCATCTACCGAAAACTCCTCTAGCCATATTCGAGACTCCCCGAATGGTCCCGCTGAGTGAGCTAAGCTCCAAACAGCAGCTATCCTGAAGATTTCATATTGGCCCCAGGGCAGGCATAGGTGGCCAAGTGTTATGATGGCTAGTAGGCGGCGTGGGGGACTGGCTGTTCCGAAATATCCTCACGTACTATTGGCCACCACCTTGCGTTTGTATTCCCAGCTTGGTCATCCCTCCGAGCATATACCAAGTGGATGGAGAAAAAAAGCTGTGGCTTGCACCCATCCACCCCAATGCACTTCTTATGGCAATTTGAAGCCTCTCCCCTCACTGGGATACCTATTGGGTCAAATCAAGTTTAACCGCAGCAGATATGGAATCAGTGCAGGGCCAGATTTCATTAGTTTCCAAAGCTTCACCATGGCCTCCTTTTTGTGCACACCCTTTTCCCTGCTGCTCATCTGGATTTGTGGCAAGACCTGGGCTGGGGCATGAGTTTATTCCCGGTTTGTAGATGTGGCTAGGCAGTGAGACAGGAGGCTGATTCCGTTTGACCACCCTTTCAGAGAGACTATAATCTCCTAGGAGCTCCCGATTTCATTAACCTCCATATAACTCACCTCATGTCCTCCATGTTTGGCACATCTACCTCTCCAATCCCGACTTCTTTTGAACAGCACTGTAAAGCGGTGCCACAGTTACTAAGGGTCCTCATTTCCCACGATCTACTCCATTCTCTCAGACTCGCCTCTGCTGAACCCCCCACACACAGATACATGCCAAGTGGGAAAGCTATCTAGGTAGGGAAATACCCTTCCCTCATGGCAGGTGATTTTGAATGCCAGCGCGAAATCTTCAGTATGTATCCATCATAAAGAAAATGTATACAAAATACTATTCTTTTGGTACCATACAACCGGAGGTCCTGCACAAAATGGAACCCCCAGCTTCCCATCGGTATGCGGCGATGTTTGCTCTCAGTGGTGTACGCTGCCGTATATTTTTGTGATTGCCCGATTATTCAACCCTTTGGTCACAGGTCATGGAGCTTATAGCTGAGGTTTCTGGGGTGAGGATCCATGGACCATCTCACCTATTTACTGAGTGGGGTCGGTCAAGGGTCGAGTCTAAACAGATTCCAACTTATGTTAGCATATCCTCACAGGAGCCAGGTGCCTAATTCAGGTATATGGAGGCAGACCACGCCACGAAGTAGAGGGTATCTCTGTCCAGAAGGCTCACAGAAACACGACCGAATTATTTCTAACAGCCCGCCTGCTCATGAAAAAAATGGATTCCTTTTGACAAAATCTGGTCCGCATGGGACATGCACCAGCCTTGTTGCACCATCTTACCGACCCCGCCACTTTTTCCACCCCCCCACTCCACCTTACCCCCTTTGTCTCATGTCCTGCGTCTAAATTTTTATGCTGTTTCTTTTTGATGAGGCTGGGAAGTCCTTTGATTATTACCTAATGAGTAACCATATAAGCTTGTCCTAATTGCATGCTCAATTGTTACTTCTGTTTAGGTTTGATTGGGCATTTGTTAATGCCTGATCACACATGCTGTATACGTGTACTATATTTTCTCAGTGTCAATTTGCACCGTTGTTTTACTTGTTTTGTCACAATAATTGAAAAATCAATAAAAATTGTCAATTAAAAAAAAAAAGGTGAGATCCTGAATGTGCGAGCCCGGCGGGTGCACAACTGGACTTTTTCTGACCATCTTCCCGTGCGCTCTCAGATGTATGACCTGATCCACTTGGTGAAAAAATGGCTCCAACCCGAGGAGTCTACACATGCGCAAATCGTGGACAAGTTCATCCGTTCCTTGCCTCCTGGGATCCAGCGCTGGGTTGGACAAGGCGACCCAAAGGTGCTGATCAACTGGTAACCTGGTTGAAAGTACAAAGCCACCGAGGACTTGCTTCTAGCGCCTCACCAGGATGCTTCCAATCCAGGGACCACACATTGTCCGGAACATCTGGTAAGACGTCCCGTATATAAGGGGGTGAAAAGTGTCCGAAAAGGGTGTGGCTCCGAGGGGGAACTCTTGGAAGGAAAGGACCCAAAAGGACAGCCCATTCATAGGAAGAGTCTCAAGGAGACCGGGGCCGCATACTGTTTCTGGCAGTGTCACGAGACCTGGGACATGTGCCGCGAACTGTCCTCCCTGCCCCTCCCCCCCCCCTTACAGTTTGACCGATGTAGAGCGACACAGCTAGGCGAGGTCTTGTTTGCCCCGCCAGTTGTCTCTGAGAGACTGAGTCAGAGACTGATCGGCAAGCTGTGACATCTAAAGGTGATGACTATCGCGGTAACGCTCTCCTGGAACTCAGGGAGTCCCCCTGGTCACACTGGTCACGCCAGTCTGATTGACCCCTACTCCACACACTGGACGCATGGTTAGGGGCAGTGCATCCATGGGAACACAAAAGAGTACCCACTGCCCTAGTCAAGCTCGAGACGACCTTGCGGTGGTTGCCTCACACGGGTGGGCGTGGTCAGGACCCTCATGCATACTGTGACCTAGGAGAAGATTCCCCTATTCTGGTACTTGGTGGCAGAAACAAGTCACAATACGTAAATATTGATAATGAGGTTGATATATACCGTGTGTACCCCAGAACCCGTATGACCCTGTTTTCCATTTCCAGCAGTAGGGGGTGACCACAGAGAATGGTGATATTTTTCCCCTAACTGTTTATCGGCAGGTGAAATGGAGGAACGGGAGGAAATGTCTCCTGTGCCGGACCTAGAGGTCTCACGGGATAATTTTGGACTGCTATAAATCATAAGATCCCCACCCTGGTAAACGGCCAGAGAAAATGTAAGTCAGAAATGGAGAGCTCAATACCCCCGGGGCCGATAACGGTGTTTCCCACACATGGCAGTCAACCAAGAGCTGATATACAGGTTGACTAGGTTCAGGGAGAGGTTGTGGAACAATTGGTGGTACCCCAGCTATACCAGAGAATGGTGTTAGACCTCTCCCATAAGCACTTGTTAGGGGGCCATTTGGTATAGGAAAAGACAAGAGAGCGCAATCTTCAAAGGTTTTATTGGCCAGGGTGCACACTGACGTAAAGCGTACTGTGAGTCCTGCCCCAATTGCCCAGTTAGCATACCTCCCCCCCCCCCCCTCACCTCCCCCCGCCCCCTCCGATGCCCCATTTCCGTAGGCCCCAGTTTCCATTGCCCATCATAGCGGTACCTCTTTTGAAAGGATAGCGATGGATCCTAGTGGCCCACTGGTGAAGTCAGCAAGGGGCCCTCAGTACATATTGGTAGTGTTAGACTACGCCACCCGGTACCCAGAGGCTGTTCCCTTACGTAATACATCACCTAAAAGTATTGCGAAGAGCTGTTCCTACAGTTCCCCGGACTGCTATACCAAAAGAGATCCTGACTTACCAGGAACCCCTTTTATTTCAGGTTAGTGAAAGAATTGTGCAAGTTATTAAACATCAAACATCTGCACACATCGTAGTATCACCCACAAACGAGATGGCTTGGGGAAAGTGTTCAACAAGACACTAATAGCATGTTAAAAAGGTGGTTAGTAAGGATTGGGAAGGACTGTGGACTGTCCCTTCTGCCATACCTAATGTTCTCAGTCCGGGAAGTTCCACAGTCATCCACAGGTTCCTCTCCTTTTGAGTTAGTCTATGGCAGACATCCACGGGGCCTTCTAGATATAGCCAAAGAGACCTGGGAGCACGAGTCCACCCCCTACAAGAGTGTTTTTGAAGCACATTTCCCTATGCCAGGACCGAAATCGCTGGCAGTCAAGCCCATCATTAGGAACATTTACAGCAGGCCCAGGAAGCCCAAAGCCGGGTGTATAACAGGTCTGCCAAGGTGAGGACCTTCAACCCGGGTGATCGGGTTCTAGTGTTAGTACGAACCTTGGAAAGTAAATTTTTAGCGAAATGGCAAGGTACTTAAGAGATAATTGAAAAGGTCGGTGGGAGGGGGGGGGGGGGGGAGAGGGGAAGAGGGGGGGGGGGGGGGGGGGGAGGGGGGGGAGGGAGGGGGGAGGGGGGGGGGGGGGGGTGGGGGGGGGTGGGGGGGGGGGGGGGGGGTAGGAGGAAATATATTAAAGTCTGTCAGCTGGGCAAAAGAAAACCGGAACAACTGTATCATGTAAATTGAATTAAACCGTGGAAAAGATAGGGATGCCCTGACAGCTGTAATTACTATACTCCCCCAGATTATTTCAAAGTGGCGTATATCAGAGTCCCTGTCCCAAGTCCCAGAAACAGGAAAACCCTTGAATTCATTCGAGAAATAAGGATGTGTTCTCTGAAGGTTTACCTGGGCGTCACGAAAGTTATAGAGCATGACATTGTCACCGAACCGGGAGAAAGGTTCATCTGAAACCGTACTGGGTCCAAGAAGCTCGTAGACGGGTCCATAATCAAGGAGGTTCAAGAAAATGTTGGACCTCGGAGTAATTTAAGAATTCAAGAATTAAGTGGTCCAGCCCTATATGTGTTGATACCAAAGCCTGATGATCATTACGCTTCTGGTAATGACTTCAGGAAGCTAAATGAGTGTCTCAAAGTTTTGGTGACAGCTACCAATGCCGAGAGTGGTAGGTTTGATGAGAGCTAGGTCAGGCCAGATACTTCCTCTACTCTTGATCTCACTAAAGTTATTGGTAAGGTTCCCCTTAACAATATGGCCAAAGAAAAGACCGCCTTTTGCCACCCCAGATGGTCTGTTTTCAGTATGTCTGCTTACCGTTTGGGTTGCATGGGGCTCCAGCAACTTCCAAAGTGTTAATGGATATACTTCTCAAGCCCAATCGTCGTTATGCATCAGCGTACTCGATGACATAATTATCTTTAGTGAGGACTGGGACAAGCCATCTATCTAAGTACAGGCTGTGCTTGATTCTCTTAAGAATCAGGGCTTACAGCAAACCCGAAAAATGTGCTTAGGTCTGAAGAAGCCCGGTACCTGGGTATCGTAATTGGTAGGGGTGTCATAAAACCACAAGTCAATAAAGTAGAGCCTTATACAAGGCTGGCACAACCTACAAAAAAGAATCAAGTAAGGGCTTTCTTAGGTATTGTAGGATACTATCAAAGATTCATTCCGAACTATTGCTAGAAAAGCGGCTCCTCTCACAGACCTGACAAGACACAGTAGGTCAGTTAGGGTTACCTAAAGCCCAGAAGGGGAATGGGGTTTCAAAATTTAAAGAGGCCCTGGGGTAAACAACAGTCCTAGTCACCCCTAATTTTAAAAAGAGGAATTTATGTGCAACCGTCGCTGACAGGGGGAACTAGATGCAGTATTTTCCCCAGCGGGTGGATGGAAAGAGCACCCCGTCAATACAAGTAAAAGCCACACCGGCTGGCGAAACTATAGTATTTTTGAGGGGAGGTTTGGCCATCAAGTGGGCCCTTGGGCCCTAAAGTATTACTTACTGGGAAACACTTTGGGTTTAATTTTACACCAAAACGCCACTAATTTGATGTCCCCAGGCAAGGTGTTCTTGACTTTTACAGAATTATAGCTTTTTTGGGAAAAATAGGGCTAAAAACTACAGGGAATGCTGAGCACTGTACAAGTCCACTGTTTATGGCTAAAAGTGCCACCCCCCAGCTCAACAGAGGGGGGGGATGTAAGACAGTGCAGGCAGTTATTTAGGGAAGATACGTTTTTCCCCTAAAGCTCTCAATGTGTCTATAAGGATGCATGGACAATCTGCCCCCGAGTTTAATGACTCGGGAAGGGAAGCACAGTCTTGGGCATAGCACTATGCTACGACATGTGTAGTATAAGCGGTTCCAATCCGCTTTTGTCCGGGTCGCTTTTCCTGAGTGGTCAAAGAGCAGGTGGGTGGCCACGCCACCCCCCCGGGGAGGGCTGGCCCCTTTGGCCTAAAAACCCGGGGGCTGCAGACCCGTCATGGCTGCTTCTAGTGGGAACTACAAGCCACCTTGTAAGTACCCGTTAATGTGTGTACTGGCCCCTGTACAAAGGCACTGAGTGGGGCTCTGGTGTATCAGGGGGTTATTGTTATTTTAAAATCAGACAACAGAATTTTGTTTTGCATGTTTTGCCTACTTAAAGGCGTGTTATTTTTTTCCCCTTTCTAATAAACCCAGCATACCGGACTTGGACTTTTTACGCTGTGTCCCTGTCCCCTGCTCCCAAAGCCCAGGCTGCTACCTGAACGTTGATACTAACCTCCACAATATATATATATAAACCACTAATTGCCATGGCATCTAAGCCATTGCAAAACAGTATGGTGCTCCGTTCTGCTGCACGATCGCCCCACTGCGATGTCGTTGTCGGGTGCCCACTGGTTGTTATGATAACTGTAGGCCTAATGAAGACTCCCTGGCCTGCCAACTTACTTCTCATATATCTGTATGCTATTCTGCATTATATTAGTATTGCAGAACAGTGTTCAAATGATCATGCCCTGTAGTGGTCAAGCACTCCAGTGGGAGGCTAAGTAAAAAAGAAAAAAAAAATTAAAAACATTTTTTAAAAAAAATAAAAAAAAGGGCCCCAAAACACTTTTGCCCTTGAACAAATAGTAAAGAAAAACAATAAAAAAAACAAACAATTTACATGGGATTTACTGGAACAAGAAGAAAGATTTCTCTTAGGTTGAAGATTCAATGTCATCAAAATATCATTGTTCCCGAGATTATCTTCTATACAACATTCACATCCCATCTTCAGGAAGCAAATCCAGCGTTGCTTTAATACATTTGTATAGTTCCAAAGTTGGATTGGCTTGTCACGAGATGTTTGTGCTTTTGACCACCCTTTCTTGGACATGGACCTCCTCTCTGCATGACACTACCCCTCTCTCATTTTGCACCTTGCACACCTTAGTGATCATTTGTTCTTACAATGCTACTCTTATTGACTGGAAGAGACCCTTAATTCCTATCACAGACGATCCTTACTTTCCTCCAGGCCACTCCTATAATACATTTTTAGGGGGAACAATATCAACCGCTATGTGAGATGCTACAGGGCAATGATGTCCGTCTTCAAGTGGATCTGGACCTGTTGTAATTCCACTTCCTGTGGCCAGCACTAGTCTGGGTTTTCACCTGCCTCTGCCACTGCGATATGACCTGTCACGGTTTCCTAAATCGATGAACGATCCACTTTGAAGTAATTGTGCATCCGTTCATAATGGATTGTGCCAAGGTGGCCTTTATTATAAGTCTGCTATTTGGAAAGCCCTGGCCTGTGCCGCACCCCTCTGGGAGTGAGGGGATCCAATGATGGTTAAAACCCACAAATTTCTTTGGGGGCTTCCTAAGTCTTGAAAACCCGGGTACACCCTTTCCCCTTACCGTGTCCCAAAAATGCCCATCCAGTCAAACCCCCCCCATGGGGACCAATACACCATACAGTTTTGCACGCTATTCTGTTAGCAAGCTTGGAATAATGAGGCTCTTAATGCCGCCTTCTGGAAAAGGGCTTGCTGGGGTAATTAAGAAAAAAAAAACTTGGGGTCGAATCTCCCAATCTTTTTGGAGGAAATCATTGTTCTTGCTACTAACATTTACATCAATTTTGCAGAGAGGCAATTGGTGCTTTGTCAACAATGAGAATCCTCTTGTCTCGCACCAGTT